>JAVQJG010137275.1:0-14854 GCA_036024015.1 Craterocephalus amniculus | reverse complement strand
ACTTGTTGTTCATGGTGAGCATCCAAAATAGTTTCATACAATTTTTACCATAATACAAAAATAGTAGATGAAGCTCAAAATGAATGGGCTCCATGCAAAAACTCTTGGATTTAAATACAGTTTTGTGTTAACTTTAGAGTACATTTTATTTCTTTAGAGTGACAACCATTTTGTCAAGATCACATTTAAGTTGATACATTTCTCATTAGGTTTGCATGTAATTAAATCTCATGAAAAATTAAAAAAGCTTTCCTTATGCTTATGCCTGTGTGTTAAAGTCAGGAGTAATATAATTTGACATGTAGAAATGGCATGCCGACATTGATGATACAGATGAAATCCTAATTGATAAGAATCCTTGATTCTTGTTGCAAGGGTTAATTATTACACCCCAGTTTTACTGTGCTGTAAAACTGACATATATTTATATTATATCTTACTATGCAAATATGAAGTCGACATAATGTCAATAACGTGTAAGTCACGATTCTTCCCTCAGAAATGAAGTTGTCATCAGCAGGGATTATTTCTGTGATAGTCATCGCTGTCCTGCTGCTGTTGGTGATTGTGGCCGCCATCGTTTACCTCATCTACATCAGAAGGTTAATGTGTTTTGTTATGATAATTTTGTAGGTGACTCTCACTTGAATCTAACTAATCTAATGATGGCTCTTTTTGGTTCCCTTTTTCAGACGTGAGGCTGCTATCAGCCTTCGAGTCCTCATAGGTGAGAACAAACGCCAATATCTTCCATCACTCTATTTATACTTCATTTACCAACTTTCTTCTTTTTGCTGCTTAGCCCTCAGAGACCTGAATTATGAAGAAAATTGAAAATAATGTTTTGACCTTCTAGTTGTTGTCATAGGAGGCCTCTGATGTATAAATCAGTCTTTTTTTCCACTTCCACTTTCCAAGTTTTCAGGAAAATGTTGTAATAATTCAACGTTGGGCCTCAATGGTAGCAGAATTTCAGTGATTTCACACACATTGTTAGCCATCTAAAACACCAACAAAGGATCATTTGTATGAAATACTACAGATTATACATCTACATGTAGTAATAAGTAGACAATATAGCAGACAATAAATAATAATCATACAGTTCATATTTTTATGAATACTCATTCATTATGAAAAAAATATTGTGCATATCAAACTCCTCATACAAACTGAATCAGAAATTTTGATACATCTTTGACACCTCTTTTGAACATTTTGAATTTTTTAGACATCCTGGCCATAAAAATTAGGGCTGGGACTCACAAAATCCTTTTAGACAGTGATACTTGTCACGGCATGTGGTCTGGTTGGGTGGATGTGTTGCTTCTGTTGGGATGTGAACATCAGCAGTTAGGTGGTCCTGGTGTGGTTAATTTTCCTTTTCCACTTCAGAAATATCTCCTCTTTCCTCTTGACTAGAATCTGAATCATCTGAAGACATCTCGAAGTCACTGCCCCCTTTTTGTATCCCCTCAATGACATCATGTACACTATAGGTGATACGCTCTTTCTGGAATTCTGTAATTACAAAAAAAAAGATGATAAGACTGAGTTAGACTACATTATTTCAGTGCAAATTAACTGTAGCTGCACTTACACACATAGAATTCACACATTTTAAAGAATCCACAAATTTCAGAGGTCAAACAATTTGGTCTGGGAGACCCATTGTTCAGCCTATTATTCCATGAGCCTGTACCACCCAGATTCCTGACCATTATCACCGTGTTTATCCCTCATTCAAGGAACAGACATTGGGCAAACAAGCAAAATCCTGAAAACATGACCTGTAGCAGAGTATCTTTTAGATACTGATACAGAAATATATCAGTTTAACCGTATATAGATAGTTTATTCCCTAATCTGATTTGAGAATATAACGCAATAATTGATCTAATAAAAACATTGTAGTTGGATTAAATCTATAAATTGTTACAAAGAAAACATTTTAAACTTAAATAATCAAAAACAGTAACAATACTCTATGTATTTTCCCATGAAATAGGTATATAGATAAAGTTAAACACTATGAAGTGTAGGTCCACAAAGGGAAAATTCTGCTACCACGCTGACCCAACGTTTTAAAATTACAACATAGACTTAACAAGCTCTAAATCTCAAACTTTCAATAAATTCAACATTATCTTAATATCTACATGTTATTGGTATATCACTTAGTACAGAAAAAAATATTTCAGACATTTTACGTACTTTAGTCTTGATTTTTGCATTCCAGAAAAACAAGATGCTGTGCTTCATGTGCTTAATGTGGTTTTAAACTGAAAAAAGACATTTACAAGTTGAATTTTGAAGACCTAAATGTAACGTTGTAATATTACAACAGTGGGCCTCTAAAGGTTAGCTTAGTTTAAGCTCATAGTTTATGTATCTTTCAGATACATCTGGTCCAGTCGCAGCAACAAGGCCATCTTTCATTGTGAAAGAGAAGGTGAACTCAATGTTGTTCAGTTTTGTACATTTATATCAGGATGTATTTATAAGAAAAAGAGATAACACGCTTTCTCTCATTCTTCTTCATAGGAAGTGGTGTACTCTGACCTTAAGCCTAAAAAACCTGTAGATGCTTCTCCTTCATCCAGGCAACAACATGGAGACCCTGAGGCTGATGATGTCACATATGCCGAGGTCATAGTTAGGCGTCCGGAACCCAAATGAGACAAATTATTTGCACAGACTGCAATGCAAAATTTCCTTTCACATAAAATTATTGTATGCAAGTTGGATTTACTGTAATAATCATCACTTAGTAGAAAATCCATATTCACACCTGATCCTTATCGCCACCACCTTTGCATCTGCTCGATGTGCCGCTGTTTACACGCTTGAGCTAAAGAACAAAATGTGTGCTAGCATGTGTAGGCCTACTATGTGGGATTATAATTTGTAGTCCTGCTTAAGAATAAAGTTTAGAAACAGGATGATGCAGAATCCTGCAGCTCGGCTTCTGACAAACACCGGGAAGAGAGAGCATATTTCCCCTGTCCTGGCCTCTCTTCATTGGTTGCCTGTAACCAACAGGGTACATTTTAAAATTCTTTTATATATTTTTAAATCTTTAAATTCCCTGGCCCCATACTATCTTTCGGAACTTCTCAAGCCCCATGCTCCAGCTTGTCCTCTTCGGTCAGCTAAGATGATGCTGCTGAATGTACTAAGGTCTCGGCGGAAGATGTGGCATCACTGGCAGTTTTTAAGTCCTTGATGAAGACTCGCCTGTTTACCGTGGCGTTCCACCCTTCATGAGCCACTTTGTTTTTGTTTTTGTTTTTTTAATATCTTTTTATTCTGTTTACTGTTTTATTTATTGTTTTATACTCTGTTCAGCGCTTTGTATCGGCTGCTGCTGTGTTGAAAGCGCTATATAAACAGGTGTGTAGTGGCCCCTTGAGAAGTGGGTATACTTAATTTTTTTTGTCCATTTAAAAAAAAAGTATCCCAGAAAAACAGTTCCAGAAACATGTTAAATGTATAGCCGCTTTCCCAGTGAAATTAGTGCGTCAACACTGGTTTTTCAAAGCCGAGTTGACCCGCGATCAATCGGCATTTGGCTCCTTTCACATCGACAAAAAAACGCGCGTCTGATCCTCTGCTGGCAGCTGCGTTGTTTACAGATGTGAGTCTGGTGATGCAATCACGATGCGTTCACGTTAACGATGTTACCCAGCGCAAAAGAAATCTAGGCAAGTAAACAATATTTGTTGCCATTTTTCTAACTTGTGTGGCCTATTTTTAAGTTTAAGTTTTGTTTAAATAAAGTAAATAATGTAGAGCGAGTCAGACAGGAGTTAATGTGCTTTATTGTTTTGCACTTTAGTCCATCCAAACAACTCAGCGGGTGGCGGTCGATTTTCCCACAGAATGTAGGCTCCTGAATGTGTGCTGAAACAGAGCACACAACTCCCCTGTAATTTGAACCCTGCAAGTAGCCACAGCAACACACACATTACTTTACACAGTTTGCAAACCAGGCATTACACACACACACACAAAATTATATCAGATTCATTTCCTCTCCATAGGAAATGCATATTAATTATGTGTCTTTGATGAACAAAAAGAACCGATTCCTGTGTAAGAGAGCCAAATTGTGACTTTATCTTGATGGGTACAGCATGTGGTCAACTCCAAAGGAGGAAAGCTGAGGATCATACCACTAAGTAAAAACGGTGTGTAGTAATACAGACCAGGTACAAAGAGAGGAGGAAAATATGGAAAATGATCAAATTAAAAGTGTCATATTGTTCATAATTTGGCGTTTATTTACTTCATTTGGTTGGTGTACGTCTGTTTTCAGTTGTTTGTTTAAATTATTTATCAAAATACATAGAAATATAATCATATTTTCTCATTAAAAATACACAAAAAGAGCTCTTTTGGAAAAAACATAAATAAAAATTATTTACTAACAAACAAATCATTCATTATCGCTAAATTAGACAACAGTAGAAGCTCTGAGTGATACTAAAAGAAGACTCTTTGAAGGGAGTTAAAAGAGCCAAACTTCTCATCACTAACATATATCGTAAAGGGTAGAAAGGTACATGGTTCAAATTTTAGGTGAATAGATCTGTTGACCACCTAGAAAATAGATGGAAGTTTATTGAGTCGTGAGGCAAAGACAACTCTGTGGTACTTCTGGCCTGTGGGCACCGCTGTTTGTTCTTTTCATAACTGATGCAGTTTCAATTGCTGTGTGTTGTGTTTTTATTACTAAGTGCCGCCCTTGGTTTAGGTAATCTTAACTCCTACGGTGGGGAGGTTAATAAAACGAAATAAATGAAACAAGATGACGGACTTAATGCGACCACTTCGAAAAAAAGAGCAGATAGTTCCAACTTAGCTAATAGCCCACTTAACACAGAAAACCCACTAATTAAAAAAGCAGAGAAAATCATAATGAAGTCACCTAAATGGGGTCAACTGGTTGGTTGTTTAGCTTCAGAGGTAACATCTTAGCTGTTAGAAAATTATGAGCGAAGCAGGCTGATGTTGTTTTTCTGTGATAATGGGCATTATTTTCACTTTTATGTGTTCCTCCTACAGAGAAAATAGGCCTGATCTCTCCCTTTGTGGTTGCTCCAACTGTTCACTTCCACCACCCACACAACACATTTTCCCAGGCAACAATGTTCCTCCAAAGTTTACACACAATAAATAACAATATGCCCAAAGCAGTTAGCAGTGGCCCCGCTCTTCGTTTCCTGGCTGGAGTTGAAATGAAATGGTAATTTTGACTTGAGGAGGATTTCAAAGGGATGGCCTTTACTTTTCATCTTGGTGCATACCACGAGCTCGCCGACACATTCACGCTGGGATTTGAGAGAAGAAAAAAAGTAGAAGAAGAGAGAAAAAAGCTGAATTTTAAGTTTTTCTATGAACTTCCTTCTGTGTTTTTTCCTTCCATCTCCCCACAGAAAGAGAGATGTAACGTTGCTGAGATCTCTCCCCAAGATGGACAGCATTTATATAAACAACCACCCCCGGTTCAGGGAACATTTGATTGATGTGTCATTGTCCAAGGATTGTTTCCAGGCATTTGAATAGATAATTCAGCATTTGATGCAGACATTTTTCTTCAAAGGGCAACGGGTCAGATGTGGGGGTAGAGCAGGGGTGTCCTTTATCTCCCGTGCTATTTTTGCATCCAAGGCTCCAACCAGCTTGTCTGCTTTTCACAGGGGAGATTGACTGACACTTGAATCATTCTGCTTAAGATGATTGCACAGTTTCCAAAACTCCATCTGAGAGCCGCCTGAACTCTGTTATGCAAATATCTTTGTCTCAAACAAAAGACGGTAACAGTGCATAGATGTGTCTTGTGCCCCTGTCTTTGCTAGGCCTGCCTTCAGCCTGTTAGCAAGATTGGAGCAAGACCAATAAAGAAGGATGGGCCAGAAGCTCCACAATGAAGAAGTGGAATTGTAACACCCCAAACAAGGTATGCTACCTCAGCAGCACAAGCTCCAACATGACATCTTGCGGTATTTAACATTCTGATGCATACTCAGCATGATGCACCTGTACTAGTATGTGGTATCGACCGATGCTATGCGCGTGCACTCATGCTCTGTGTTCCCATACCACACAACCTACACCAATGTGAAAAAACTTAATATCAGTATCACCAAATGGCCGGTGCATAGAAAAGTGTCAAAGGTAAATTTTCCTGGTGTCAGCCAATCACATTCTGTCGTCATTTCAGATGACACAAGCGTAGTGTAAAAAAACTAAATATATAAATAAAATCCATGGTGATGTTTTCATTATCTCCCAGCTGTGCAGCCCGTGAAGAAGGCCGGAGTTAATGACTGTTGATTGGACGTCAGCATGCATGGCTGAGTGAGCATACAGATCTCACAGAGACAGGAAGGAAAGGATGAGGTCGCTCACAGACAATGATGTGAAATCAGTGTCAAGTGGTCCTCCTTGGTGGGTTGAGGTGGTTGGGAAGCAAATGAAGAATGTAGATGAGGCTCTGTGACAGCATCATTTATCTGGCTCTGTGTGAACACTGTAGGACTCCGCTGTTGTTCTGATGGTGCATTTGTGTGTCAAATTTATGCTAATAAAAAAGACAAAATGATGGATGGAACAAGCAAGAGCTGTGAGATTATGGTTGTTTTGTTTTCCTTACTTGTTGTTGTTACTGTGTGGTGTAATTTGAGTCATTTTCATACATGTACAGAAGTAGAAAGCAGGAGATTATCCGTAAAAAATACTCGGATGGCAGGACATGATGCAACAGTTATGCTTGAGAAATTGTACTGCGTTGTTTTCAGCATGTGAATGATGGCATTCATTCAACTTATCTCGTATGATGAGAATATTATACGGCAATTGCATGCATTTAAATATGTATGGAGCATCAGTGGAAAACCCAGAGCATTACAGACAAATCCAGCAGCTGTTTTGTGTGTTGCACCATCTTGCAGTGACACCATTACAGAGGTGGCCAGGCCTGATTACACCCAATCTGCAGACATGGATAGCAACAGGAATGTCTGAAGGTCTGATCGTCATTCTGGTTTTTATATGAGTTAGACATCAGAGCATGTGATCCATCCTCCAGAAACTAATTTTAATAACTGAAAAGACACACTAGAATATATAATGTAAATTTTCTATAGGCCGCATTCACACAAGGGTAGTCTGCTGGACCCGGTACTGTTGGGAAGTGCATGCTAGAGCCACAATGCCTTTTGTTTTCTATTCCACATCTTGTATTTGGGCCGCTTGAGACAAACCAAGATCTGCGTTCGCATCCTTCCTGTATGTCTGAGTCTGTTAGTTTGATTTCCAAGCAAACTGACAAGGATTCAAATCAAAAAGCCTGGTGTGAATGTGCCTCGTCTGTTCATCTGTTGTGTCA
Source organism: Craterocephalus amniculus (assembly GCA_036024015.1). Taxonomy (NCBI): domain Eukaryota; kingdom Metazoa; phylum Chordata; class Actinopteri; order Atheriniformes; family Atherinidae; genus Craterocephalus; species Craterocephalus amniculus. Next base: position 7,461 of record JAVQJG010137275.1, on the reverse strand, counting down.
TGTGAACCTGAGCAGCAACATGGATGCGCACAATTTAGTACCAGAATTAGCTCTTTTTGTTGTTGGGACTAAAATCCAAGGTTTCCTTGGCCATGACAGCAAGCTATTCCTCCTGTGCCCTCTGTATGTCCGGTGCTGCTCCCCCAGTGCGAACACAACTCTGTCTGCACACTAGCAGTGTCTGCCACTGAGTCCTCCCTGTTACACACACAGCCGCAATCTGCATGAAGTAAATGGCCATCATCTTTCTTTTCACATTTTACCACATGTAAAGTTTTCCGATGCAACGAAATGTGCAATGTCTTCCAGGTTTCTTTGACATTGTTGAGAAAAAAGTCTCTCAACATTCTCATCTGTTTTGCTGTGACATGCAAAGAAAGTCACTTCAGCAATAGCGGAGGGTCTTCTTCCGCTGTTTGCCCGGATTAGTTTACAGCTACAGATGAGGAGAGTAAATGCACAATGCTGTAAATTCTTATTTGTTGCTACTTGTTCACATGCAGTCTCATTTGCACAAAATCTGCTCAGTCTGTCAGCGGAGGACGGTTTTATAGACGGTTTTCAGGGCTGCAATGCACAGAAATGGCCAAACATATTTATTCATGGTTAGTAAATCCAGTGTAAAGCTTACACAGTCGTTCATTCTTTTTTTTCTTTTTTTTTTACTAATGCATTGAGTTGAGTAATCTCTGCATAGCACCCTTAACAGGATACTTCTGTGACAGTGTGGTCCTGTCACTATGCCTGCGATTGATCATGTGCCCTGGCTGCGTGGCTACAGAGCTATCCCTTTGGCTGACTGCTCAGCATGCGTGACTCCCACCCGGGGGTAATCCCTGCCTGGACCCTTCGTGGACTTGCTACACTTCCACATCATCTAATGCAGAACATCGGAAACTAAAAGCAGAAATATAGGTAGAAATTAATGTCTTTAAACCAGTTTAACTGAAAACTTGGGACATTTAGGAATGTCAAGGACAGCCAAGGCTTCATGCTGTGTACAGAAGCCTTTAATTCATGTTTTTTCTCAACTTTACACTAAATAAATACAATAGAGTTACAATAAATAAGAAATCATAGTTAGTTTACATATTTCTTGGAGACTAGGTTGTAGAGAAACCAGCTGCTGTCTTTAGGTGCCAGTGTCCGTGTGGTCTGTCAGCCAGATCTTATTAGCAATCAGATGATTTCATATGAAAATCTGATGGGATCTTATCAGAAGTGGATGCAGGTGGATTACATATGCTGTCGCTGATTGGTAAATTGTCATTTCAAAGTCGTGACTTTGGCTGAGATATAATGGGCTAAACTAACTTGGAGACCTCACATCTGTTCATAAATGGAGTTATTCTTTGAAGGACCACCAGCACAGAGCGTCTGGCATGCCTTTTGACTGGTCTTATGACAGCAGGTCCAACTTTACCCTCCCCAACACAACCAGACGTACATCTCAGATCAGCTGATCCACTCAGCTAAACGCATCCTCTTTGGAAGTGTTTACTACTATCATTATGTCATTTGCTGTTTAGTTGCCAAAACAAAATCTGTCTCTGTTTATGTGTATAAGATAAACAAGCCCCAAGGTCAAGCCCGGGTTATATTTTTCTTTAATGTCTGATTTTTATCACCCTGTTGCTTTTGTAGCCAAAATAATTGTGAGAATGGAGGTGGCTGGGACAGCGGCTGGGGTGACAGGCAGGCAAGGGAGGGCAGAGCGTTGTAACCTTCACACCATTTGCAGTGTGAGAGCCCGCTTTGTTTAAATTTCCCAGATCAAAGGGTGCGATGCAAATTCCTGCAGCTTCCACACTGCCATTTGATGTTTTGGGAGCCAAATTACTGCGGTGATTACAGTAGCGGTACACAACTGATAGAGCAGTCCAAACAAGGTCCTTATTGTGGCTCTCAATTAGTGGTGTGACATCTCAGCACCCAACGTCTGAGAGGCATCCTACAATAAGAGAGGCTGTTTGGGCTGATAAAGTGATTTGGCTTGGTGGGGCCCTTTCATCTCCACTGACAGTGGGGTATTTGAGGCTTCTGGGTATTCTCTCTACACATCCTCACACCTCCCCTTTATTGTGACAATAGCGCCACTGTGTTCAGTGTTTCACTGAGGCTATAGGCCTGCTGCTCTGTGAACAGTTAGCATGATTTTGATGCTTCGCTGAAAGGAAATGATGGAAGATATATACAGAAGAAAGCCTGGAAAATGCATTTGATCTAGTAAATGTCAAGTAAACATAAAGACAAATCCTCTATCAAAAATCTATCATTTCTTCATTTGTTAGAACTTAAGAAACGACTGATTGTCCATGTCTTTAACCTACACTATTAATGAATAAATATCCAAGGTTATCCAAGCTCTTTGTGAGTGCATGTGGTTGTACAGCTCAGGGCAGCGTGACGCTTTCAGCCCAGAGGCTCATAGGTCATCATGACCATTCAGCAGCTCTCTCTGCCTGGTCTTTTTATTCTATTTCCCCAGAGTCCATGAAACATAGTAAACATTGAAATACCAACTTATTTTGAAATTTTGCACTTGCAAGATATATTCTTAAGGACTTAGAAATAACGGTTGAGCCACGACTCAATCTGACATGAAAAGACCAACCCTTTGGTTGATGCTGTTTTTATATCTAATCCTGACACCCACACTAATTAATCTGCTGATGCACCAGATTTTTTTTTACCTTCATTTGACTCTCACTGCATTTTTGTGTTGCTGTATCAGATTTAAAATTTGTTTAGTTTTACTACATATATTTAATTTGTCCGGTAAAAACAGTGAATAACATTTCTTTGAACACATGTCAGTAAAATAAAGACTCATATGAATGAAAAGATGACAGACTGCAGATTTCATTACATTCACGGAAAATTCATTTCAGCAACTTCACTCAGAAGATGCTTAGAAAATGCACATTATCCTCATATTGTGGGAATATTCACAAATCATCTACAGAGGTCTTGATGGCTGCATCAGTTTTTTGTTTTCCCGTTATTGAAAAGCTCTCTGAGTTGAAAGGGTAACTTTGCCTGTGGGAAGGACAGAAAACCAGAGGATCAGGTTCAGCTGTATTCCTGATAACATTTTGCATTCTGCAAGCACCAGTGACGGCTCTGATGCCTCCTATTTGATTGTCTCTTTCATGTCCTCCTGCCTTCAACATTAGCAGCAAAACTGCAGTGAAGGTGAAGCGATTCCAAAGTTTACAGAGATTTAGATTTGATTAGTCTTTGTCAAGGTGATGGACAGCAAACTCAGATGTTTGTTTTAGGTGCATGTAACAGTGAGCTGCATCAAGACTTCACAGTCATAATGTAATTACATTGTGTCAAAAGTAAATTAAGATAGAATGATTTCTATAATATCTTATAAGTATATTTCATCTTTTTAAGGCTAAAATCTTGCAACCCAAAACCTAAAGCTGAGATGTCGTAGTTCTTTTTAAAAGATATGTTTAAGAAGTTTTAAAGGGCAATATTTACCACGCTGTTGCATAAGATTTTATTGAATTGGGGACATATAGTAAAGATCTTCTTTCTGTGCTTGAAAGCATTGGGATGTTTGAAGTCACTACCAACTCAGAATCTCAGAAATAACCACCCTGGCACTTTGTTCATTCACGCTGTGGATTTTTCGATGTCATAATCTCAGCTCAGAGCAGAATTATCAAGCCTTCTTATTTCTACCTCCACCCAACTTTTACTACACATCGTGCTGCATTTGATCTAGCTCAGGAGCTGAAAGCTGAAACTTTTTTTGTTTTCACTTTTTTTTGCTTTAATCTTTAAAACAAATTCCCATCAGCAAGTGTATGCTTCATTAAAGAAACCTCCAGTGTTTGATGTTTGGTGGGTGGTCTTCTGAGTTCAGCTAGCTGTGAGCTAGTTGGACTTACATTCATGTAGTTATAATGTACTTCAAGGGTTAAGGAAGTTAAATACTCCACAAGAACACTTAACTTTGTTCTTGTTCTAGAGATAGTAAGAAGGAAATGGAGCCCTAGTTTGGGAGTTCTTGAATCTTTTTACTATGTGATGCAGTCTAACAACTGTTATCTGATTGGAAATTTTAATGGAAAAGCATAAAGTTGAAATTTATTTCCACTCTTCCGCTCATGCGAAAGATTAAAAAAAGGTCAAACAGTTCTAAGAAACAGCTGGTTGGGGTGAGGAAGGATGAAATTTCGTCACAACACATGTAACATAGGCACAAAAATCCAGCCCCGCGGCCTAGTTTCTCTTGTAGTATGAACTTTGTTCTTCTTCTTGTCAGCGAGAGAGCACAAACGTTCTTTGTTTTTGTGGTGTATGTAACAAGCTTTAATGAAGTCCAGTGGATCATTCCACATGCTAAACCTGACAGTAGATGTTTCATTAAAAAGTCAAACGAGGTCATTACTCCATCTACTCTCAAAGTAAATGTCGAAAAGAGATAATTTTGTTGTTGGAGGGATGGTTTTTGATTTCAGGTGGGTGCAGGATTCAAACCACCCTTCGACCTGAGCCACCTGTCCCTATTGCTATTCCCTGTCCCTGGGACTTATTCTCCCAGGATGAATTTAGAATAATTTACCGAAAGGTTAATACATTTATTTTAAAAGAAATGAGACCTTTAGTTCTCCAGATTTAAAATGAAATTTTAAGTCACATATATGAGAATTAAACAGGAACAAGGTTAAAACCATCCTTAACAGTTTACCTTAAAAAACGGTTCATAACTAACTGTGAGAAATATGAAAACACTTCAGTAATACAACAAAAATATACAATTTATACAACAATTAGAGCACTGAAACTTATTAATTGGAAAACACTTAGGTATGCTCCTTTTTTAGAGCTCATTTTAATGCTTATTTATTTACAGATGTACCTTAATGGCTGGTATTTTAGCTCTTTTTCTGTTTTATACTTGTCTTAATTAAATGATAAATACTGGATGTTTACACTTTGTTTTAAATTTGTGATTATATGAATCAGTTAATGATATGATTCTGTTCAATTACTCATTAACACACATTACTCATCTTCCAATCACATGGTAGCAACTCAGTACATTTAGTCATGTTGACATCCTCAAAATTACTTTCTAAAGTTTAAATTGAGCACCAGAATGAGGAAAAAAGAGGATTTCAGAGTCTGAGTGAGGCATGGTTGTTGGTCTGAGTAGTTACTGGGATTTTCACACGCAACCATCTCTAGTAATTACAAAGAATGATTCAAAAAAGAGAAAATATCCCGTCAGTGCCAAATGCCAGGACCAAAATGCCTTGTGGATGTCAGAGGTCACTTTGCACAGTCTCATCAAAATTGGAAAATAGAAGATTGAAAAAACGTTGCCTGGTCTGATGAGTCTCCATTTCAGATGGAAGGGTCAGAATTTGGTGGAAACAACATAAAGCATGTATCCATCCTGCTTTTTTCAACACTCCAGGCTCTGCTGGGGGATCATTTCTTGACCCACTTTGGGCCCCTTAGTCCCAGCATGGCCTGCTTTGACCAGCACGGCCTACCTGAGTCCTGCTGCAGACCATGTCCATCCCTCTCTGAGCACAGTGGGACATCTTCTGATGCTACCTCCAGCAGGATGATGCTCCACATCTCAGATCAGTGAGTTCACTGGACTCCAGCGGCCCCCACAGTCACCACATCGACATCCGTGATTCCCCTGTAATGTGGTGGAACGGGAGATTCTCATCATGGACGTGCAGCAGCTGTGTGATGCTGTCATGTCTACATGGAGCAGAAGCTCTGAGGAGGCTTTCCATCACCTTTTTGGATCTATAGCATCAAGAGTGAAGACAGTTCTGAATGTATAAGGGGTCTATTCTGCTAGAAAGATGGACCTAACAAAGCGGACATTGAGTGTAAACTTTCTGCAGTGGCTGGTCCTTTCCCCCTGAAGCTGACTTTCCTACGCAATCATTTCCAAAACAAAACTTTCTTTCTGTTTTATACACTTCTTCCTTTTCCTTCAGATTTTTTTCTTTTAAAGTGATTGTATGTCCTCAAAAAGCAATGTATCATTATGGGATCAGGTCTAACATCTCTGAAAACGCTGAATCATGAATAAATCTGGTTATTGTCTTTAAATGTTTGTCTTGTAGACATGACCTCTTATAAAGGAACGTTAAGAATAAAAACGAGGCTCCAGGGATGTTAAAGATATCTTCAGATTGAAGCTGGATTTTGAGTCTGTGCAGGACATTGTGCTGATCTGAACAAGCTGTTCACTGCTGCTTAAAAACATCCTTTCTTACCAAACAGATTCGTGGAGCAGCATTAGATCTCGTTTAATTACACATGGGCTTGCAAACAGCCCCCTGTTTTCTGTCGGCGGTGAAAATGCTTTGTGTTTGTTGTTGGTTCAAGGCTCTTTAAAGGATGTGCTGGCATGTGTAGAGTTCTGGCAGAGAGGAAACTTGTGGTGGTGGGGGGGTGAACTGTTATTGTTTGAAAAGCGTGTAAGCGGCCTTCACAATACCGCATCCACGGAAATGAAGCAAACACGGAATGAGAGAGGAGAGAAAGAGCCAAAGAGAGAGCGAGGGGGGGGAATCTTGAGAAGCTTTGACTGACGACTTAACAGGCGAAACCGAATTTGTCTTTTGCCGCGAGATGTCAGATGCCTTGCCAGTGAGAAAGAGAGATGGAAAAAGCACACCACAGAATCTCTCCTGTGTCTTTTTCACCCTCTCTTTTCTCCTCCGGTTTAAGACGGCTTGGTGAATGCAACGACATCAAAGGCCTAACACTCAGAATGTACATTGTTGTTCCAGTAACCACATGAAACAGAAAGAGAGAGAGAGAGAAAGGCTCAGAGAGACGGTGCAAGTTTGCCTTTTTCTCTGGCTTTCCTTGTACTTAAACAGGGAGCAACGGAGGGAATCAGTTTAGAAACGGTGGAAGATTAACTCTTTTATCTCTTCATTTCAAACGTCCTCCACATCCACATCCTCCGCATGCTAACCACTGTCAGGATCTTCCTGCCTGACCAACTCCACAACAAAGCAGAGGTGACTCCTGCATCGGGACAGATGCAACTCCTCCACAAACGGAGCTGAGGAGAGCAGAAATAGAGCTGAGGAGGAGGTTTATATAGCCTCTGCACTGACTCATTGTCATTAAGATAGCCCTCTGTAATCGCGGCTAAACTTAGAGGGAAACAGGCTCTCGCTCCGCCGCAGACATTCCACATGTGTATGAAACAGGAACATAACGAAACAGTCCCGAACTTGTGCCTCAATGCAGCGGAACAGGCTTTATTCCTGCTTGCCCTTATCTTTACACAGAGACCACCCAGGAGCAACAAGCCACTTCTCACCTTTAGTCTGAGTGTGTGTGTGCGCTGGCTTTGTACTTTATACGTGTACAGCTGTGTGTGTGTGTGTGTGTGTGTGTGTGTGTGTGTGTGTGTGTGTGTGTGTGTGTGTGTGTGTGTGTGTGTGTGTGTGT
>JAVQJG010137273.1:0-19358 GCA_036024015.1 Craterocephalus amniculus | reverse complement strand
GGCAGTATTTCACACTGAATACTCCCACCAGCAAGACTAAATTTGAAGATAAATGGCTTCAGTTTGTATTCATTCATGTTTTACAAAGAGTTTAACCTGAGCCAGGCCTTACCACAATGCTAATCATATCGCAGTTATGCAGGTGTACTATGACATTTGTTTTATAATATAGTGGGATTGGTAATTGGTATCGGCCGATACCAATAGCACAAGTACCGGTATCGGTAGGAAAAAATGGCATCGGAACATCTCAACTTTTTATGACAGAAATGTGATAAATAACAGTGTTATCATAGGTCACTCATTGTGAATTTACCTCTGAAAAAACTCTACATTCTGTGGCTGGAAAATAAACCAGGACAGGGTATAATTCAGTGAAATTTTATTTATAAAGCACTTTTCATGCTAAGTCAACACAAAGTGCTTTACATTCAATCAATATATGCATAGAAGACAATTTAAAAACATTAAGATAAAATATCAACAGTTTAAAAGCACAAACCTGAAACATTTACAGAACCACACACGTGCCAGATAATTAACCCCCTACGCAGGATAGAAATTCCCAGAACTGTCCGTAGATCACATAGAGTAAGGGGTGAAAATGCTCCAGGAAGCAGACATGCAGCAGAGTTTTAAGGGTTAATATTTCTGCTGTATTTGTATTTGGGCCTGATCCAGCAGACTGAACGAGTTCAAACAGACGTATAAATCCCAATTAACGCCATCTAATAACCTACTACCCCAGTGAAGAGGGATCTTTACAACCTTTTCCTTTACAGTCAATACAAGTAATAAACGGCATATAAACAGAAGCTTACACCCCAGCACTTAATCTAAATCAGATAACAGCTGTACTTTGTACATGCTTTTATGAAAACACTGTTATCTGCAGTCCAGGCTGGAAAACGTCAGCAAAAATCTGGGCCATCAACTTCCCCAAAAAATCCCTGTGCTCATGTTTTCCGATGAAGAAAGGTGGCAGATTTCCCCCACTGAGCCTCGGTCAGTGCATCTTTTCTGGGACTTTACAATAGAAACAGATACTTTGCACAGACTTTACAGGTCAGATTAACGAGATAAGCCTTCGATGAACACTGAGGATTCAGAAGCGTTGCTTCTTTCCCAAGAACAACTTCCTGCCAAGTTCACACCTGCACCACAGCGCGTGATCATAAAGAGATTAAACCAACCAACGCAGAAACGTCTGCAGTATGCAAAGCAGAATGTTAGTGCTGCACAGCAAAGCAGCACATCCACAGGTAATCAGATTCACAGATTTGATTTGTCACTGAAAATCAGCCCCGTTTCAGACGTTAAGCAGAAATCTGCTGCAGTGTCTGCTGCAGGTTGTTATGCATCTTCTGTCTCAGCTTGTGGCTTTGCAGTCTGCCTGATGAGCAATATCATGGAAAAACTTCCAACGTAGCCGTTCGGAACAAGTAGAGACGCGGCGATCTTTTGATGTGGTCCAATAGCACTTTGTGCAAATCATTTTCCTCTGGCAAACCTCAGCTTGTTAGGATAATGAAGTAGGTCAGTGTAAACTTGATGAGGTTTAAGAGTCTGACCCTGAACGAGTGAAATTCACACAGCTGGGAACAGGACGCACCCTCAGACCAGTCACTGGATCACTCAGCCGGCTCGTACATCAGTGTCTCGCAGGCTTCCTCCAGGCAGACAAAATAGAAGCTTGTGATTGGTTAATGAGCTCCATTGTCAGAATGCAGTTTCCCGTACTACCTGTCAGATCAATCACTGGTCAGTCTTCACCTGAGCGTTCAGCCAATCAGAGCGGTGGGGTGAAAACAGTCTCCGTCAGAGTGTGTGAGATTGTGGGGGAGGCTGAATCTCTCCGTGCATGTCCTGATGTGAAGCTGTCATTTACAGCAACGGATGACTCAGCTTGTTAAAACTTGCACACAGCTCTGCTTCTGATGTCGGTTTTATTACCGCTACCTGTCCGTTAACCCTTCCCTGTTTTTTTCCCTTTTTTCTTCAAGCAAAATATATGATTCCCTAAACATCATAGGTTTATATGTGTTAACAGAATGACAATCAATAAAAGCAGCGACAGTTGAGGGTAAATGACTTTGCAAGTCATGAATTGTTACAGTGAAGATGTGTAGGTGGATCTTCCTGAGCTGTAATGAGACAAAACCACAAGGTGGGAGAAGGAAACGTTTCAAATGTAATGAAATGATTTCCTCTTCTTGAACCCAGCACTTCCTCAGACAAAAGAAAAAAAATTGTTTAAGCTCAAACTGCCCAGTAAAATCAGAAGAAACTGAAAACATTCAAATAAAAAATACATCAGAGGTTAAACCTTAGGCTGTGATTTTAAACATGTTTTTTCCTCTAAACATAGAAGAGTTTGTGCATCTTGAAGAGGTTGATGCATCCAGGCTCAGAAGGAAAAGAGTAAACATTGCATTGAGACATAATCGGTTAAAGCAAATAAGAACTACCTCATCAACGTGTTCCTACTATCCTAAGCAGACCAGTCAGCCTTCGGTTTAATCCAGTTTTGGATAAAATATTCCTGAATGCAATCATCATTAACACCATGAATGAATGGCTTCTGCATTGTGTCATTTAGCTCATCTGATAACGTCAGAGGTTAAATCTCTCTGTCTGTCTGTGTAATCAAGCTAACAAACAAACCATCGTACCAGCGTCCTGCAGGTAGTTTCAGGGTAATACTGATAGATGAACCTCAGGTCACCTGCAAGCTGAAAACCAAATCAGACTTCTTTAACTGCTGGTTGCTGCTTATAAATCATAATATCACTATCGGTTTCATTTCCTTTTAAACAGAAATGATGATGAATTCAAGCTTGTTGAAACCTGCCTGAAGCTTTTGTTCCTGGAAGCAGGCTCAACTGTAATCTGGACTAAATTTCAATGAGCACGCGGACATTGGCGTCTAATCCATGCATATGAAAGTCAGCAGGTTTCTTTGTGGCATGTTTTGAAACACACGTTCACAAGAAAAATGTTTTAAATGGCAGAAAATGGCAGAAAATGTTTTAAAGATGTTGTCTACCCACATAGACAACTTTACCAAAAGGAGTTTCTAAAACAATACTGTATTCATTGTTTAAGTTTATCAAATTATAAAAAAAACATTGTCACTGAAGAGAAAACAGCTGATATTTCTAAGACAGAGAAACTGTGGGTGAAAAATAGCTCAAAAGCACAAGCGAGTTTTCTGTTAAGTGTCTCAGATTTGGAGTCAACAACAACGTCATCGCTGCTGATAAAGCTAAAAAAGACGAAAAAGAGATCAGCCGAACAGAGTATTCCTGTAGGGCAATATAAAAGTATTTAAATAAAACCTTTAGCATCAACTACAACAGTTAATCAGCTCATATTCAGGGTGACGGTGTAAGCCCGGGGGATCTTTGGCTCCTTCACAGTCACATAATCAGCTGCAGTAAATCGTTGAGAATATTTCAGTTATTATGCCAGCTGAGGTCCAACTAGGTCAGGGACTTTCCTTTGCACTCAAATCAAGATCAGTAAGCATTTACAAAACTCAGGCTTGCAGGTTTAGTAAATCCAACAATCTCTTCAAACTTGTCTTAATCCGTTTATCTCAGCAGAGGTGAACTTGTCTGAATGGATCACAGTGAGCTTTTACAGTGAAAACAAGCTTAAACTGCACCTTTATAAGTCAAGTCCGTCATCTTTGATTTGCCCCAGAATATTCTAACTCCCAGTAAAAAAAAATTCTTTTTGGATTGTTCCTATTATTTATTGATTTTTAGACATTTAGTTTCAATAAGAAGTGAACACACAATTTTAGACTGCTTTTTTAATTGCAAGATAAGTTATTGTTTGACTTTCTAATCATTTACAAACCTTGAGATGTCATTTAATTTTTAGTTTAAATTGTGCCACACAAATAAATTTATTATCATCATTATTCATGAGTAGTTTTTTAAATCAAATTAGCATCATTTTGAAGTTTTTAAAACTAATACAAGTATTTTTCTTTTTTTTTAAGCGGGAAGAAAACACCCAAAATGAAGACTTCTAAAACATAAAGCAGCACTGTTTACCTTATGGGCGCCCTGTATGAGCCTCCTCACCACCTCCTTGATGTGCGGCCCTGGCTCTTTGGGCGGATGTGTGTACACGGACACCCGGGTCACCCCCTTGTAGACGCCGCTGCTGCCCGGCCAGCCGATGTCCAGAGAGGGCACCTCTGCGTCGGACATCTGCGGCCAGTAGGTTGAGTGGACCCCCGAGTCCGCGCTGGAGGCCTCTTTGGGCTTCTCCTGCTCGGACTCGGACTCGCTGTCCGTTTCGTACTCGTGGAAGGTTTTCCGGATGAGTTTGACCTCCCTGGCGCACAGGAAGTCCTTGTTGTTGTCCTCTTTGAGGCGCATCTTGAAGGCTCCGTCGCCGTTCCTCAGCAGCTGCTCCAGAGCCGCGCGCTGCTCCTCGCTGTAGTAAAACTCCGGTCGCGACTCCGGGACCTTCTCGTTCACGTGTTCATCGTCCATGCACACCAGCTGGGACTGCGCCATGACCGAGGAAAAAAGTGTTTTTCCTCCCCCCTCACTGTTCACAGTGGTTCACCTACCAGAGCCACGTACCTGTGCCGACAGGTGCGAGAGAAGCGCAGGTAGAAACAGTGGGCGGGGCTTAAAGACAACATTTTGGCAAAGACCTTCCACCTGGGAAACTTTCAGAATAAACTGGGGTAATTTTATCCTTCGGAAAAGTAGAAATACAACTGACTTTGATGCCTACAGAAGCCTATTATTACTTTACTTTTACTAAAAGCGGTAATATCAATCTGTAACTCAATTGCAAGTAAAGGGTTAGGCTACTGCATTCAAACTACTCCAGTAAAATAAAACTAGATGTGTCACAACTCAAAAAGAAAAAGAAAAAAAAGATTGAATGTTGGTAAAATGTTAATAAGGAGAGAATGCAATCATTTATAAATCTCAGGAATTTTCTTTTTCAATAATTTGGGACTTTTTACCATTTAATGGAGAATATTCTCATTTTGGAATTTAGGGAGCAACACATCTCAAATAGAATAAAAGGATAATATTTCTGCACATTGATAAACATCTGCATCTTTACATATGAGAGAGATCTGTTTTGTTAATTTAATTCCCACTTATTTTGCTGACCTGTTGCCAATTAGCTTAATTAACTGATAAATGCTCCTCCAGTCATTTTTTTATTAGTTTAAACTACTTTTCTAGTCTTTTTTTGTCCCTACGATCAAATTAAAATGAGGCGACACCATGTATGAAACGATCAAGTGTCTGTTTCAGCATTTGATAGGTTGTTTATGTTCTACTGGGAATAAAATATTTGTTTAAGGATCTGCAAATTCCCGTACCCTGTTTTTATATACCATTTTACACAGCACTTCGCTTTTTTCTTTCACTTTGAATCAAGTAAATGCTTGATGGAAAGTCTAATGTGAACAAAAACAATCAAGTGGTGCCTCAAATCAGTATTCTCAGCCAACACAGCGACTAAAATCAGGATCAACAGCTTTTATTTTTGATGTCCAACCCTCCTCACACGTTTTAGTTTCTGCAACTTTATGCAGCTCAACTAACTTTGAAAGAAAATACAAGATTGGAAAAAGAGAGAAAAACCGTTACACAAAAGGTCACATGAAAAAGAAAACCTAACCTTCAATTCAAAGGTTTTAGATATTAGGACACAAAAAATGAAAAAACACTTGAATAAACTGAGCCGAACTACAGAGTTTATGTGTAAAAAACTAAGACAATAAACAGATGCTGCAGATGAAATCCACATGATAAACTGATCATCATCTGTGAGGAAACCTTTATGTTTGCAGCATTTTTATACACTGCTTGGCCAAAAAAAGTCACCAAAGAAAAGGACCACCTTTAGCTCTGCTTACAGCAGCCTTCCTGTCGTATTGTTTTACATGTATTTCTATTCACTGCTGCCTTAAGTTTTACTCAGAACAGAGCCACTGAGCAAAGTCTTATTAGGGTTAATGTAGAAGTGCCCAAAGTCAGTCTCTGAGAGCCACCTGAATCAGATTAATGGGCAGAAATTAACTACACAGCCTCTTTGTTTGAATCAGGTGTGTTGGAACAGGGAGACGTCTACAACCTGCAGGATTGTGCCTGACTATGGAGCCTGACCCCGCTGGGTTCAAGTCTGGACCCTGTGGAGGCCAATCCATGCGTGAAAATGATGCCGCATCTGAGCCCCATGAATCTGCTGCCGTGTCCCATTTAAGGGTCGAAGTGTGGATTCATACGTTTTTACCTGCAAGTATCTTTTTTACTGTAAAGATGTTGTTAGTGATGTAATTTTTTTTTAAAACAAAGCCAGCCACTTACTTAGATTTTCGAAGTAGACTATTTGTGGACATTTCAGTCTCCGTTCGAAGTTAACTGAGGAATTTAGGGGACTGGAGCTTTATGGGAGATTCTCACACACTACTGTAGGTAGACAGGCTCATTTCATGAACAAATAAAATTCAGCCTAAGAAAGCCACTTCATAGTGAACAGACCCCAAACTTAGACAGACCTCTGGTGTTGTGATGAAATATGGCCGTACCATCGACAACCTGCTCATTCACTATATTCAGCTCATCAGCTGACCTCATTCTTTTGGCACATAACGTCGTTGAATCTGAACCTGAACCTAGACCCGACCAACTGCAGCAACCCCAGATCATAGACTGCTCCTCAGGCTTATACAGTATAGCACAGTTCATGATGGCGGCATCACTTCCTCCTCCTCTCTCCTTACCCTGATGCTCCAGCTCTCTGCAGCAGGGTCTCTCTGCATCAGCTAGCTGAAATAACTTTGTTTAGTGAAATCCAGGTGGAGACTTTTGTTTCGGCCAGGCAGTGTACAATATCAAGGAGGAAAACATCAGATATTATCTTGAAGAAGATTATACAACCAGAACTGCAGGAGGTTTAACTTCTTCACAGAACTGCACCAAAGTAAACACATATCAGGAAGTATCAGTGAAAACATGATGAATGACAAAACAAACTGGGTCAAGTTGAATTTCCTCAGAAATCCTTCACTACTGGACTGAATCTGGAGAAAATGTAGGAAAAGCATTTTATTTACAGGTAAGAAAACTGGTGAAATAAAAACTTTTTTGCTGTAAAAACTGAGCAGAACGATCAGCAGCCTGGACAACAAGCATTCGGCTAATAAATACCTGCTGACGAATACAAACGGTGACAGCATTCCTCCGTGCCATATGCCTACGCAGCACTTCCTGTTTGGGCCGTTCCTGCAGGTGTGTCTTTGCTCCTCTGCAAATAATGTTCAATAAACCCTGATAGAGCCCCTCTGGGTGGCGGTGCATGTGTGAACACTATGACTCAGTCCTCTGCAGAGCAGGATAGAAGCTTTGCACTGTGTTTACTCTCAGAAACAACCAGAGAACCGCTGCACCTACAGACGGAGTGTGCGAATGCGCGCAGGCGGAAGGTAAAGGCGATGCCCAGGGGGTGTTTCCTCACAGCTGTATTGTGTAGTTTGCGGGAAACAACCCGCACTTTCCCCGCAGCTTCCCTTTCCACCAAGATGGGTCGGAGCGATCTAGAACCTCGATGATGTCACCGGCGCAGAAGCCGAGCTCATCGCTCTCCTCCGCGGTGAAGTCGTACAGCGCCCTCACCTGCATGGTGGATGCCCTCTGTGGGAGGAAAACAAGCGCCGGTTAATACCTGAGGGGGATGTGTAGGGGAGGGCATCTTAGAAATTCCAGTGTTGCATAAATAAACTAATAATTACACACTTGTAAGAGTCAGAACAGCCCGACTTAAGATATATGCCACTAGATGCACTCCTTTTAATTCCTTTTGTTAAAGGAGCTATACCTGATATTATTTTAATCTTTCTAAGAAAAATGGTTTCTACATGGTATATTATGTGGTAAAAGGGGAAGGTCCATAAAAATGAATGACTCATGGCACATATGTACGAGTTCAGGCCATTTTATTTAGCGAAAGAGACTATTTTTTAGCTTTGGCGTGACGCTCTCTCTGCCAATGGACTTAACTTCTGTAACTTCCGGATTCCAATCAGTCACTAAGAGCGTTCCCCTCGGGAATCCAGAAGTTAACCTTATAGGCAGAGAAAGAGCGTCAAACCAAAGCTAAAAACTGGCCGCTCTCGCTAACTAAAACAGCCAGACTTAATATCAGGTATGGCTCCTTTAACATTTTTTTTTTCATGCAACCACTTCCTCTCCCCTACAAAAATGAGTCTGATGCAGCTGTGCTGCATTCAAGGCAGTTAGGAAATCATAATTCTAACAGTCTACCTCATACAAGGACAACTAAAAGAAAAAATCAGAATTACAGGTGGATCAGCAGTCCACCTGTACATGCTGTATCCTACTCTTTGAATTCTGCTTGTGTTGTTCTTTCAAATGTATGTCACTTTGGATAAAAGCGTCTGCTAAATGACGGTAGTAGTAGTAGTAATTATATGTTTAGAACCGATGCAGGCTTTCTAACAGCTTAAGTAATTTTTTTATATAAAAAAGGAAAACAAATCACATTTAAAAATCCAGTAATTAAAATCAATCTTAAGTTAACTATGGACACTCATACATTTCATAATTTTAATGAACTGGCAGACAGACAGACAGATACACATATAGATATATATTTGCCTTTTTTGTATGTCTCAATTAAACTACAATGTCAGACATTCAGACATCATCGGACTGAGACGATGGCCAAAACATGACGAGTTATTGACATTTTTATGTTGTGGTGTACCGAGCTGTTGTCAGCGTCTTTTTATAGACTGTATGAAATGCATTGTTCTACTTAAATGTCCTACATTCACGATATATCTGAGTAGAACATTTTATGTATTCTTTAATTTTCACCTAAAAGCTGAATATCTTTCTGTGAGTAGTGTATGTATATTTGCTTCAGTGAACCAATTTATTATGAATGAAACTAAAGTAAATGTGCTTTAACTGGATCCCAGTGAAGCGTCTGACATGCTGCTGGTGTTATGTGGCCGGATGATGCCTCCCTGTCGTGCATCAGCCCTGACGGAGGCCAGGCTCACCTGGGGCAGAGGCATGGTGTCAAAGTTGCGGCGAGGAGGACAAGCGGAGCTGACAGGGCTGCTTCTTCCTGTGTGGCCGATGGTGTGAGCTCGCTCCTCCAGACCAGGTCTTTTAGACTGAAGGACAAGAAAACAAAACAACACTTTATGCTGGAGCTGTTGAGGAAACACAAGCTGTCCTCTGATTCCTAGAAGTGAGGCTTGACCCCCTCATAAACTCTGTTTTGACTAGAAATATTCAAGGCTAAAAGCTTTCCTTTTCTCTCTGTGGTGTAAAGTATTTATCATTTGTGGTCAGGCTGAAGCAACACAAAGACGGCGATGTGTACCATCTGGCTGTGAGTCTGGTCTGAAGCTCTACGTGGCGATGCAGCGATGGATGCAGCAGAGTTCGACTGCTCAGGCAGACTTCCCCTCTTCACCTGCAGGAAGGAAGCACACAGGAAGTAGATAACATCTTCATGCGCATTAGAAACAGCTATTTATATGTTCAAAAATCAAAAAGTCTTCATGTTTGGCACAACCGTGAGGAGCTTGTGGTTTTATTGTACAGAACAGGAAAGAAAGAACTCGAAATAAATTCATATAACTAAATTAAAACTGAAATATTGTCTCCACATTACAAAATTAATAAACACAGCCTAAAAGTGGACTGAAACTGACCAGATCTGGCTTGAACGTCTAGAGGCATGAAAGATTCAGAGGCATTTTTAATCAAACGGTAATGAGCAAACACTTTTTACATTAAAAGGCTGATTTTATTCTTCTGAGTCTCTACAACTGTTAACTCCTTTATATCTGGACTATTTCTTCTATGTTTCTGTCTCTAAACTTACAAACTATAGGCTAAGCTCATTGTGTGTCTATTTGGGTTAGCTATAGTAACTCTCTTTCGATGAAACACAAAGCCGTGCAAAATCTCGTTTCTTCTGGTGCATTTGCAGCATGACACAAAGCAGAAAGGACAAGAAACAGAGGTGGAAGTTACTGGAAGTGATTATGTGAAACCATATGCATTATTCTGCATTTCTGTTGTTCCTGCTGGAGTAAGTCTGACTAAACTGAGCCCTGACTTTCCAGATGCTTTTAAAATAGATCCTGTGAATGAAAGCGTGTTTTAATTTTAAGTATGAGGGGATTACAGTTTTTCTCAGTTACTTGGTGCATTTCTCACGACAAACTTCACATTTTCACAACTCTAAGTTCAAACTCCACAACAATTAGTCATGTATGTGTGCACATCAAAATATCGTTTATCATTGCGTTGAAGAAATGGCCGATGCTTTTGGACATGTAGCATTTGCTAACATAGAATTCTGTTATTTCACGACATTGTCATTTGCTTTGATCATCTCAGTCAAAACTAAATACACTAACAAAAGCAGAATAATCAATCCCCACGAAACTACTAGTCTTCATTTCATTGCTTGAATAATGACAAGCAAACAAGTTAATCTAGTTATCAAAATCTGTCAAGCAGATTTTATCCATTTATAAGTCTTTCCCTGGAATGAATCCTAAATTTAACAGTTCCTAACAGCTGATCCTTAGTGTTCGTTGATTCGCCTTTCAAGGAGATATTTTCCTCGCAGCGTTGCAAGGGATGATATCAGTTGAGATAGAGATGAAAATATGTTGGCAGACAGACATGATACACAGAAATGATTTACTGTATTCATCTTCTTTTTTTCTTTTTTCTTTGTTTAAAGTGACAGGAATGATTTTGAAGTTTAGTTCTATCCAGTACAGTAATATGTTGCTATGTACTGTTAGAGCACTATATATAGTTATGCGTAACTCTCACCAAGGGTTGACAGTAAGTTTGTTTGAGCATATTACTGTATGAGGGCAAAGAGTGTGTGAAATTAAAAAAAATAGACCAATTATTCTGTGCCTTGTACTCCGTTATCATTCTACTGTAAAACAATGAAGTAATGTGTAACTTTACTGTATTTTTCAATGGCTCCTGCAGATTCAGTGTGTAATTCTGTCTTGGACATTTTCAGGTAATGTCTTTAAGGTCTGACTTTTGTATTCAGGAACACTTACAGATCAGACTCTCAGAATGAAAATGTGACTAAGCTGAGTACCTTGTTCCTACTCAATTTTGACGGGACTTTTCATTTTTAGGGCTTTGACACTTTCATTGACATAAAAACTTGCTTTTGAGTGATGAATTATCTATCTTTACCAAGTGACGCGCTTTTGCATGTTATCCAGCAGGTTCTGCAGTTTGTACTAATTGTTTTGACAACGCATTAACTGTTGTGAAAATGTGAAGTTAGTTATGAGAAATGCACCAAAGCAACAGAGAAAAACTGTAAATTAAAAGACACTTTTATTCACTGGGTCTATTTTAAAGTATGAGTGGATTAATATCATGCAACCAATAAATAAAAGTAAGAACACAAAACAAAAAAGCATCTGAAATGTTGCACAACAAAAGCATAAAATCAGAGTTTGTGTCTGAGAATTGAGGTCAGCAAGCTTACAGTTAAGAGAAATGTTCATTTTAAGCACAAGACAGAAATATTCAGGGCAGGAAAGCTCCAAATGATCAAATAAAATCAAAGGATTATGAAAAAAAATAATTCACAAATAACAAATCACAAATAAATCAATATTTTTTGCCAGGATATTGTTTTATAAATCAGCTCAAATGAACACAGTTGTTATAAACTGAACAAATGCAAATTTAAAGACAGGAAATTGAAATTAATTGGCCCGCATGTGGAAAGTACCTTCAATTATGATCAAACAACTTTATTTATCCCAAGTGTGTTACAGACAGACAGACAGACAGACAGACATACAGTATGTGTTATCAGACTATATTTAACACGTGATAGAAACATTCATACCTGCCTGTTGCCGAGCACGTTTGCACATTCATTCAACACGTTTTGAAGCCATAACAACAAAAACAAACATAAATAGTAAAGATCATCAGAGACTGCTTTTCCTTTTCTAAATTGTGATGCTGCCGTTTCATCAACACACCTGAGTCTGATTTGAAGTTTGTTTCCCTCAGAAAGTGAGAGAAATAAGCGGCACCCTCCCCCACACCTTCCTCCTCGCATCACTTTGATGCTCACTCATTAAAAGCGCATCGTCTCTCCCCTCACTTCCTGCCCTCCCCCTCCCCCTGCACACCGTGGTCGGAGGGACCTGCGGCGCCGACTCCACCTTTCATGGCTGTTTGTTTCTGATCATTTGTGGGAGATTTTCTCACGGCTGATTTCAAAGCTTTAAACACAAACGATTACAGCTGCAATCGTGTAAAACAGCGTCTCTGTGCTTAACTGGACCCATTGGCGAGCACCTCAAACTTTCTGCTGATCAGTTTGTTCTTCGGGGAAATGTCCTACCTGGGTCATGGGCCGGCCTCGGCTCTCCATGCTGCCATCGTTGAGGAAGATCTGTTTGGTTTTGGAGATGGAGGTGGTCTTGTAGAAGTCCACCAGCTTGTTCAGGGAGATGAACTTCTCGGACCACAGGAAGTACTGGCTTTTATTGTCCCGCATCACTTTGAAGTGCTGGACGTCGTTATCATGTCTGAGGAAAGATGAAATGTCAGATGGACTTTACAGTAAAACAGCATCCAGATAAGAGCAGGCTTTTCCAGAAACTATCTGACAGGAGGAGCTTTATGATATAAAACTGTATTAGGAGCTGTCCGTCTACTCCTCAGAGCTTTATTTTAATCAGCCTCACATTCTTAGAAACAGATCAAGTCCAGTTTTTGTTGGACTGACACAGAGATTTCCTTCTTTTGCTCCACTGTCACGTAAAGATGCAAAACATTAAGTTTTATTCCCCTAAAGAAGCTTCAAGGTTGTGCAAATTATCCAATTTATCCCTGACAGTCAGCTTCTTCCAAACATAGGTATGATGAGCAACAGCCTCTCCCATTGTTGTTTCTTTTCCTTTTTAAATTTTTATAAAAAGGTTTATTAGGTATTTCAGATACCAAACTAAAAACCCCTAAAATTTCTTCTGCATCTCTTGGAAATATTTGCGGCTTTAACCTTTGTAATAAGCTTAAATCAGCTTAAATTAAATTAAACTTCTTACATACAAAGTCAAAGTCATTATTTAACATTCATGCACACATTTAAACTGTGTGAAAGATGTGTTTATGACAGATATATGCATACATTTAGCTGAATATTTATAGACATACCACCGAAATGAGTAAAGAAATAAATTATCCAAGTAAATTACTCATCATAATAAAATACACAATAAATGAGGTTTCATCATATTCTACTTCAGATGTAAACATTTTATACATTTAAAACATTTGAAAATCAAAATGTGTGATAAATTAAGCTTTAATTCTTCCTATATTAGTTTACATATTTAGCTATAGTTCAGCTTAACTTTGTTTTAATTTATCTATTCATCTCTCATTTTTTTTATTCTGTCTGGAGACTTAATACAGAATTTCTTTCCGTTTTGCCCGTCTGTGTGCAAACAGACAAGAAACGTGTTCAAATGAAGACAGAAATGGAGCCGACTTGAGGCCATCTGGCCAGTTTGTCTGGAGGGAAATCCAGTTTATGCTGGTAAGAAAGCGATTTCATTCCACTTTGTGGGTGTCTGGTTGTCCTGAAGCCTCCTTGGTTTTGAATAATATAATCTCTTTGCCAGCCTCCCTGTTTCCTTCTTCCCTAACCTCAGCTGGATTGTCCTTTGCTGGTCAAAATACTAAACTACAACACCACAATTAACAGGAATTAAAACCAGTCATCAGGGTAAATCTTAAGGGACGTCACAGATCACCTGATTATACAACATGCAGGCTCAATAATACAGAACAAACTGTTAAAAGACTAAATGAACAATATTGGCCTCTCAGTGACACTGCTCATCAGCATCGCAGCGACTAACTGACTCAGTCTGAATGAGACAAAGAAAATGATTCATTCATAAATCTGATTTTCTGCCGAGCTGCACTTTTATCCCCAAATACACAAGAAACGAAGCAATTCTGACCCTAAAACCCCCAAAAATGCATGACGTCTTATTGATTATGAAGAGTTGAAGTGTAAATATTTAGGATTACAAGTTATTTTTCGCGTATGTAACTGGGTAAAAAGCATGAAAGTAGGATGATTTCAGTGATGGGTTTCTGTCATTTATAGTCACTGAGACGTGCTGAAGAGTTTCCTGCTGGCGGTCTCACAGTACAGAGCTGTTTATTCTGCTGCTGCTCTGGTTGTAAATACAAGCTGTGCAGAGTCTGCAGGTCATGGAAGAAGCTTAAAATGTGAGAAGATGAGTCAGAACGGGGCTTCTTCTTTTATTTTAGATGCAATATGCTTTAAACTGATGGAAATATCACTGTCGGGTGAATCAAACCACTGACTTAACAGACTTAAAGTGTGACTAAAACACTTAAAAACGACCAAATCAACAGCCTGATAAGAAATAAAACTGATTAGTTTCTGAGTTTAACTGTTTAATAATTTATCATTTGTAATTTGGTTGAAGCTTTTTTGTATTTTCAGGTGAAAGAACGAGGAAAACTTTATGTTCCGTGCGTAAACAGCTTTTTCTATTGACTCGTGTCCGTTGCTGTAACGTTATCTGTACCATGACGGGTTACTCATTAACAGAAACTAAACTTCTTCCTGGTTCAGTCATAAATAGGATGCCTGTCGCAGAAACCTAATTTAGGCAAAATGGGACTTTAGGGAAATTTAGCTTTATTAAAAGTTCTGTGTTGCGTCATATATTCATGCCAGGCAGAGACCACCTTGTGGATTAAATTTGGTATAAATGTGTTTTTACATGCATCTCCTCCAGTACGTCATCCTTTTCACCTCATTTTCAGTCACAAATTCAGCTTAGATTTACTCCTCCAGCCACAGAGGGCACACGAAAGAAACATGAATATGAAAGAACATACAGATGCACATACCAAAGACCGTTTTTTTCAGCTTTAATTAGCCATCATGATGTCTCGTATTAGTCTGAAGGACTCAAAACATCATAACACATAATAGATAAAAGCCCATGTCTTTTCCTTTTCTTCTTAAATCAATAAATCACATTCCCGTGGCTACATTGATAATAGGATGGACTTAAGTTGAACAGCTGCGGTGAATTTGAATTGAATTTTCATTCATTTCAGCTTTAACTAACCTTTAACTGTGGTTTAAAGAGTCTTCAGGATCTGGATCTGGACCAGGTCTAATGTGGTCCAAGACAGTGAAACCTCTGCATCTGATTTAAAAAATATCCTTAAAATGATTGTTTTAGGGATCTTTCTCTTCTGATGGTTAATTCAGTGACATAAAACACTGACGAGGAATTATGATGCTTTTATGTCAGATTTTAACTATGATGATGAAATTTGTTGGTGTCAAAGCAAAACGTTCAAACATAAGATGTATTTCCCCTTTCCCAGGCTCAGTGAATGCAGCATCATCTGAAGGGCCTTAAATAAAAACAGCAGGGTTGGGTTTTTATCAGTTTAAGCCGTATGGCATCAACGTGGCTACACGTGTCCTGTTATTAACACTTCTTTGACTATAAGCTCAAACTGTATTCACAGAAAGAGGTTAAAAACGAGAAGTGACAGCGCGTATTTAGGATTTCAATTCCTTTTAACCGGCAGGTTACAACTTACTTCTGTGTAAGATACTGATGTGCATGTGAAGGTTTTGATTCCTTCACTCAAATATTTGGGTTGTCATGATAGACTATAAAAAGCTGCAGAATATAAAATCCTTTATTGTGTTTTTTTGGTATAAATAGGTACGAACCCGGGGCTGATCTTCCCCACCACATCAACATGCTGCATGCTACAGTTAGCATGTAGCTCAGAGCTCGTCCGTGACCTTGTTTCACCTACTTGACAGAGATGGAGAAGTCTCCAGGGGAGCTTTGGCATCCTCGGATCACAAAGTGTCCCACGTCTTTGTGCCTCAGGATATCCTCTGCTTTGCTGCGACTGGCATTCTCCTGAAACCACCTGAACAGAGAGGTCTTATCACCCACTGTAAACCACACGGGCTGCGACAGACGCCGTTAGATGAAAAAGCTCGGATGGAGTCTTCCTGTTTCTCACCATAACGAACAGTTGCAAACATGCTACAGGTGCATTTCTTCCCTCCTTAACAGCAACGTGTTGTTGCGTTTTATACAAACTCAGGGTTTGCATCTGTAATATCGCGGTGCCCTCACTGGGTTTTTCTTACCCCGGTGTGTGCATTTCAATGTAGTTTTTAGGCACGAATCCTTCCTGTCCATTCATCTCGGCCTTACACCAATCATCCTCCAGGCTCAAAATCTGTCAGGATCACAAAGAAAAGAGGTCTCACATAGTCCAGAATGAGCAAAGAGGGGGATTTCATGAGCTAATCATGCACTAACCTTTAGTATATCGCCTTTTCTGAAGCTGAGCTCATCGTCTGATGTTGCAGTAAACTCGTACTTTCCTCTGGCTTCCATCGGGACAAGTTGAGGTTACAGACGGGTTCAGGAAAGGAGTTAGGTAATCAGACAAGGGTCAATGAGAGGGACTGCAGGAAGAAAGAGGAATAAAATGGATTTTAAAGTTAGAAGCAGCTCAGTTTCTACAATGTGAGAGCAGAGAGATTTCTATCTGATTATAAACTCTCATGTTCGACAGAAATCTAAAGTATCAGCTATCAGCTGCAGCGAGTGATTAACAGACTTATGACTTATTCCTGTAATTTGTCATCGAACATTTCCTGCAGAGTCATGTGTTTCAGAGTATTCTAACTTCTCTGAAACTAACCACATCGCAAAATAACAAAAAATGGACAATGATGTAACACTTTAAGCTGAATCGCAACAACATGAGAAGGAAACAGAAAGAGGGAGCGCTTCTGTTTGATTGATGGGTGAAAAAACCTTCCAGGTGACCTTTGGTTCAGGCGTAATAATGTAGCAAAGAAAGAAAAAAGGTGACCGAGGCATCCTGAGGTCCAAAAATGTAAAAAGCCCTTAATAAAAGTGGCTAACAGAGAATGTTAAGATGCACCACTACGTTTTATAATCCCAATGAAAGCAGCGGCTGAAACACAGTGCTGCATTTTAACAAGTAAAGAAGACTGGTTAATATAATCTGCTCTCTCATTTGAGACAATAAATTCAGGAGCTTAGGCTGCACAGTTTGAAACGAAAACAACATACAAACATCAGCCATGACTTGTTTCCACGCTTTACCCTTTACAGTGGATCCTGTGGACCAGAGCGAATGATAACCCAGCAAAAACCAACATGGGAACAACCGGAGGGTACACCTTTAAAAAAAAACCTAAGTGTTCTGTTATTAAATATGTTTGCCAAACAACTTTTAATTTCAAGATGCAGATGAGCTTTTTGAATCTTTTAACCAGTCCACCACTCCAATACATGGAGTATACCATCTTATTTTCCACTTCTAAACCCCCGTGATGTGCACCATTCCTTTTTTATCTGTAAGCCTGATATTACATTTTCCTTCCTAAAGGATAGTGAAGCCATGACCCACCTTACTCTGCCTCTAACTGGCTAGTTCTTACTGTCCTCACTGGTTACATTTAAAGGAGGCAGGAGGACCAATGAGACAATCAAAAGCAGTTTGAAAATGCATCACTGGGGCCGTATCAACATGAAATCTTATGACCTTAGGATCATGCATTTCTACTGGTCGATTTTTGAGGGGAACTGGTAGAGGTGTCTTAAATGTTGCTTTTTCTAAAACTGTTTTATTCTGGGATAATTGTTTCTTTTTAAAGATTGAGTCTACCCACTTTTCCAGGGAACACTGCTTTCAGCCTTCAACAAATTTGAGAAGTATTTGATCCTGAACATCTACCCGCTTATCCCAGTGCAGGATGCTGGGGGGCAGGAGTCTATCCCAGTAACACTGGGTTCGGAAGACAGAGGACACCCTGGACCACACACCAGTCCATCTCAGGACCAGCACAGAGAGATGAACAACCAGGCTTGTAAACCACTCATACTCAGAGTGGGAGTTCCCAACCTGGACCCAAAGAGCACAACAGTACTCCAAGGTTTTTGTTTTTGTATTTGTTTTTTTAAATAACCCTATATTGTGTTGTTAAAGCAATTTTAGCTTCATGGAAGAACTCTGAATCCTGTATTTATGACGAGAATCTCACTTTTAAAAGCATAAAACCAGCGTTGTTTAGACTCGGGTGGGGCAGGGGGTCCGTGGCATTTAAATATTTTCATGAAGAGGGTCCTCAAGAAAAATAGGTTGGGAACCACGGATTTGGGTAATATGCACGTTTGGGCTGTGTGGGAAAGGAAAGGGAGAACTTCACACAGAAAACTATTCTCAGAACTAATGATTTAACCACCACAAAGCAATAAAACAGAAAATAAAGAGCTTTTTTTAGTCTGATTATTTCTGTACAGAAAGGAGTCTTTCGTCACTTGAAACCCTGCTCTTCAGAAACCTGTCAGTCTTTTAGAATTTCCTGCTTTTGAGAAGCAACACAATGAAAGAGAACACTAAATCTGTCTGTGCTCTTCCAGTAAACCATCAAAATCCCAGTTCCACGTTACAGGCAGTCACGTGTGATGCAGCGTGAATGAGAGGGCACAGAGTCAACAAGCCAGCCAACAAGGAACTGGAAAAATGCATTTTGTTATGCATTTCTGAAGTGGGAAGAGATGGTAAATACTTCTCCATTCAAAGAGCGCAGGAAGGAGGTCACGCTATCATTAGAGAAAATGTAATTCTTCAATTAAAAGCCCTGCTGCTGTTATCAAAGATGGGGTTGAAGGATCTGAATCCCGTGACAGCAGTTGCTTTATCATGGGCGTTAGATTTTCCCACAAAGCTTCGATCATGCTGCGGTGATAGCAGAGGATGTGGTTCATTTATAGTGAGAAAGAAAAAAAGGAGGGACTTTGCCTTTGCTGCTTCGTGCAGCTGTAGAGCACTTTGCAAACTTACAACTCTTCTTTGAGATTTAACACGTGAGAATGTTTCTCACCCAACGGTGTAAAATAAGTTACAGTAAAGTGAATGTCAGAGAAAGCGGAAAACTAGCGGAACCCTGACAAGTGTTTCTAATGAAGTTTGAAACAAAGGACTGGCAGAGTATTAATGACAGAGTGAAAGCAGTGGCTGACTTACCATTAGGCAAAACTAGGCGGTTGCCTAGGGCCCCAAGTTCCCTGAGGGCCCCATAAAACCAATCAATAATACAGTTATTACTTATTTCCGCAAAAAATCTTCTATCGAAGTTACCGAAAATGACAAACTTCTTGAGTGCCTTAGCGGCTA
>JAVQJG010137248.1:0-33352 GCA_036024015.1 Craterocephalus amniculus | reverse complement strand
GTGTGTGTGTGTGTGTACTGTAATTAGAACACTGTGTGGAGGTTTTTGTGTTAGAAAAAAATGCCACTGGAATTCAATCCAACCAGGACCGTGTCCCTTGCGTAACATGCAATTTCTATTGTCTCAATAAAGGGAAAAGCAGCAGGAGGAATGTAGAGTTTGCTGTAAACAGGTCGCTGTTTGTACCGTTTTCCCTTCTCCCCTCTGCTAGGAACCTAGCCGACATGGACGGCGATGGGAAGATGGACAGACTGGAATTTTCCATCGCGATGAAGCTCATTAAACTCAAGCTTCAGGGAAGGAACTTGCCCTCTGCCTTGCCAATCATCATGAAACAACCTCCTGCTTCCAATAGTAGTGCAACCATACCTTCATCTGCAAGATTTGGTAAAAAAAACAACAACAATTTTAACCTAAAAACGGATTTATTGTCAACCTCTCAGAAGTGTCTCTTCATCAGATGTAAATAAATTCAAAATTTTTCAATAAAATTCTTTATAAATAATTGTAATCACATATTTAAGAAAATGCTGAATAATCCTAGTCGAGTTCTTTTATTGGTACAAAGGTCCTTGCCTAGCTACAAAAGGTTTACAAAGTGACATTGACCCTATTTTTAGATCTAACCTGTCATGTTGTTTGTGTCCTAAACAACACTCATGATCTCCTCATGTTTACTTGTGTGTTTCCTCCGTATAGGAATGGGATCAATGCCAAACCTGTCAGTCGGTCTGTCGTCCATGTCAGCCATGTCCACCATGCCCATCTTAACACCCATCCCCGCTAACACCCCTTTGCAACCCCTGCTGCCGACACCAATGACTCTGCCCCTCGCTGCATTTGGACCCTCCGGGCTCCACAACGGCAACCTCAGCCTCCTCACCCCACCTCTTGTTCCTAACAATGCAGGTCGGTTCTGCAGTAGAACCATTTGGATTTCATTTTCAGTCAATTAGGACCAGCTGATCACACCTTACGTGAGGTCTAAAACAGGGGCATGCATTCAAGATGTTTGGTTATGCTGCAAAGCTGATCAGTTAAACTTTTTTTTCCAGTTGAAAATAGGATATTTCATCGGCAAAATACCCAACAGAAATCTGCCTTTAAGAAATGCATGCATTGAAGGGCTTCTTGCAGCAGCGTCAAACTTTGAGGATCGCTGTTTCACTCCAATTATCTGGATCAGGTGTGTTGGAGCAGGGAAACATATGAAACCGGACTGGAGTTCAACATCCCTGTTTTACAGCGTGTTTGCATGCGCCACCACCACTTATGCTAAAGTTATTTAGTAGCAGTAGCTGGTTTTAAATCAGAATTTTCTCTGTTGAACATAGACTGTGTTAAACATGGACAACTAATTTTTTTTTACTTTGTTCCTTCACCATCATTTGTATGTTTTTGTGTGGTGTACCAACTAAAAACAAACGGTCTAAACATAGCTATGATGTTTGCTCTAATCACTCCGAAGACCTAAAAGTTGTATGGTTTTCATACGGTTAGATTACAAAACTACTGCAATGTTTTTCAGGTGTACGTCTCTGTTGCTGTTGATATCAGCCTATGTGCAAGAAAGATGAGAAAGACAGCATTTGTTTAGGCTGAAAGTGGCCCAGACAGCTGATTGCATCTGTTAGCAGAGCTACAGTTTTTTTAACTTTTGTAAATAAGATGAAAATACAGATGGAAATCTGAGGAACAAGGGAGATGATGTCATGTAAATAACTTAATGATTTGTGCGTTGGAAGTAGCTTGATAGGAAAGATGTCAGAAAGAGACAGAGAGAGAGAGAGGGGGAGAGCGAGGGGGATGGCATGCTTCAACCTTGGCACATGCATTAGGTTCCCTGTAGTTTTAATGGTTGAGTGAGCAACCCCACACAGATTAATTTTTACATAAAATGTACACCCAGTAGCTTCTAACTTTAACTACTGCTCTTCTGCCAGCTACCAAAATCTCATGTTGAAAAATAAATCCTGGTGCTAGCATTTTGGACATCAGGCTTCAGTGATGATGATATGCAGCGAGAATGAACACATCCACACTTTATCTTGTCTTCAGGGTCTCCCTGTAGGTGCATAAGTGTGGGCATAGAAGTAGAAAGTTGAATAACAGCTCCTATAATTGCATATGTCCAAAGGATCAGTGATGGAAAGTGTGTTTAAACATTTCCGACTCTTAAATCACAGTGTCTTATTTTGGGGTTTCGCTTGTTTTATTCCGCAACTTCCCCATCGGATCATTTAGCTGCTCTTTTTAATTCCAATGTAATCAAACAATTTCTCCTATTTGGGGTTCACTACATCTTTATTCCACTCTCTCTGCTGGTGAAAATCTCTCTGCTCTAGAGACGAACCCTCTTTAGAGTAGAGTCGCAGGCAGCCGCAGTCTCTTTGTTTTTAGCCAGATGCCAGTCACCTTGCTGCAAGAGCGCTGTGTGCTGCGACTGTAAAATACGGGAGATAAGATTAGATGTACGCACACTCAAGGACGACTTAAGTGTCTACACTTTGTCATTATTGATTTAAGAAAGGCCCATGCACACTGTGTTTACATATGTGCAGTAAAACATTGTAATTAAATTTTTTAGAGGATTTCTTGTTATTAAACTGCCTCCTATCTTGTTTTCAGGGCCCTCTCTCAGTGGTTTCTCATCTCCTATGGCTTTCTCTCCGTCCACGGGCATGTCAAAGGCCAACTCCCTGCTGGACCTGGGGTCAAGCAGGTGAGAACATGAATGTCAGTGGACGTGATGCTGCTGCCGAAGTGAACGTAATCACTTTCGTGTGGAATTTTTTCATTTCAAAATGTAAAAACTTTTATCTGGAGATTCAGTCGAATACAACTATGCCTTTATTTCTGTGCTTCCACAGAGGCAGCATTTGGGAGGGAAGAGCTGAGAATCTGAATGCAGTCAGAGATGAAACACTTAGATAACAAAGAGAGAGCAGGAAGGACATTTTGAAATCAGACGTTCTTGTTGGCAGCAGTAGGAAGGGGATCTTGTTTTTAATCGCACAAACAGGAGAACTGGAGTCCAGTGGCATTTTTGCACAGAGTCTGTGTTTCCTTTAATTATTCTTAGCTGTATCATTGTTGACCATTTCCTTTAATGAATGAAAGAATTTATTAGAATAATTTTTAAACATGGCACAAACATTCATGGTATCCAGCGGCTGAATGTTACCATCTTTTTGGCTTCCTGATTTTGCTTGTAGTCACCCTGTGATGCAGATACTTTTATTGAAATGTCTGTGATAGCAAAGAAATGTGATAAATGCTTTGTATAGAATGTGTATTGTTGCTTTCAGTAACAGTATTAGCCTAGATGGTGCAAGAACAATATTAATTTAACCATTTCAATTTAACCATTGAGTTTTGTCATATCAAACTCTGTCGTCTCAGTGGTTTAAAGTGAGGCCCTACAGGTTATTAAAGAAAGGAGAAATATGAGTCATGTGGAAGGATTAGTATTTTTTTTTTTTACATATATGTCAGTCAAACTATTTGTGCTCTTGGGTGAAGCTCATAATCTCTGCCTGGAAAAGTTACAATAGTAGATTGTAATGAAGAGAAGAGAGAAGAAACCAGTATCAGGAAGGTTTTGTGTCGTTTCACGAAGAGCCAGATTTCTTTGGGTATCTAATAACCTTGACACTCCTTTTGGCTTTATGTTCAGTTTTCAGAAAAGGAAGAGGAGAAGATCTAATTTCACTGTTTAGAATAGCATAATGCCTCTTGAACCTCAGGTGAATGTGGTACAGAGGTAGTCAATAAGGGTGTCAGACTCCTGGGAAGTAACTACAGGCTGATTCACCTAGACTTTTATCCTCCTAATATCAGGACAGACACATGATATATCTACTCAGGGTGTCTGGATTTTAGTTTTTAAAGTTATGTTAGTGTTTTTTAAGCCATATAAATTTATATACACAAAAAATATTATTATTATAATTTTTTAAAATATTTTTGGCACTGTTTATTACAGGCACAGAGAAGAAAGTCCTGGGGCCGAGGGAGTAATCCACTCTCTTTCCCTTATTATTTTGTTCTTTTAATTCAGTTCAAGTTTCCACTCAGCAGCAATAATAAGAAAATAAAACATGCTTCTCATATAATCATCATGGATTTTTCTTTTTTTGCTATTCTTGCAGAAGCTTTGCTTCTAGTGAAAACAGAAAGGGTGATTAGCATAGCCCGAGAGTACATTGCTGTCTTGTTTCTGAGAGTCATTGTCTACGTGGATGTTCACGCCAGCTTCCTCTACAGCTAATTAAGAGCTGAGAAATAACACCAGGGAGTCTCTGTGCAATTAGTGGTTTTAAATCAAGGCTGGAATCCCAGGAAGAAGGAAAATGCTGACCGCCTAATATTACTGAGTCATTTCCCGTTCGCTAATATCTTGGCATGTCAACATTCCTTCCCTCTCCCTTTCCTCAGTTCCAACTCTTCCTCCGCCGCCTCGCCGGCCAGCAGCTCTCCCATGATGGGTGCCAGTGACTGGGCCGTTCCACAAGCTTCGAGGCTCAAGTACCGTCAGCAGTTCAACACGCTAGACAAACTCATGAGTGGCTACTTGTCCGGTGGGTCCTGCACACACACACACACACACATATTTCCCAACTTAAATGAACACAAGTTAATAGGATCAGTGAGCAGCTCATGAGCGGCCATGTTGATATTTGACAGAGCACACTCTGGCTCCATCTCACTTGGTGCACATTTCCTCTTTTACTTGTGATGCCTCTTAACTCCTATTAACAAAACTCTGCAGACAAACACAAACACACACACACATGTCCACATCAGAGGCAGAGTGAATTACTTCTGCTCTTATTTTCACTTTGCAGGACCTCAGGTCAGAAATGCACTGATGGCATCAAACCTGACCCAAACTCAACTAGCTACCATCTGGTAAGTGTGAGATGTGTGTGTGTTTACTGGATTTGGCAAGTAATTAATTAAAGCAGGGAAACTTTCCAGCTGAGTTTTAAATCAAACTCTATATGTCTTTGAGCTCAGTGCGTGTGATTTATTACCCACGACTTCAACGTTTTGTACTCCCATCGTCGTCATCAATTCCGCTGCCGGGAAAGTAGACAGCTGTTTTCAGTGGAAGAGCTCTGACAAGCTACTCACAGCCTGTCCAGCACCAAATGTCAGACAAAGTTAACAAGCAGCTGGCAAACATCCATCAATTTCCAGGCATTTCCCTCAAGAAATGACAGAAACTAACAGAGCAAAGCATTTATGTGTCCGATGCACAACAAGACAGGTTTCACATCAGTAGATTTTCTTTAGATTGACCTAATCCCTCAGTCGGAAAGAATGCGTATCCATAACCATTATCAACACTTAGTTTGATCCCAGACTCTCTCCTCTGTCATTTAACTTCCTTCCTGCATTGACCTTTCTATGAGATCAATACCAAAAGGAGGAATGAATTTTCTTATCTGTGTTGTATTAGCTGCAGTACCGGCAGTGCAAAACTGATTTGGCGGCAAATCACACCCCATATAAAACCATGTTTACGAGGTCCCTGCATTAGCAACTTAATGCATACAGTATATTACTGTCCAGCTCAGCAGGTCGGCATTCATTATGTATTCCCTTAGTTCATTTACATCACTTGTGGAAAGCATTATAAGGGGCAAAAAACAGGAAAAGTCTTCCCCTTTTTTTTTTTTACTGCCAATTTAATTCTGAACCTCCTCTGCAGCATGTAAAGTGTTTGGGATGAGTAACAGTGGTGATCTAAGACCACCTCCTTCTTGACATTGAACACTGGCTCTACTAACCTATTAATATCCCCGCCCAGTAAAGCTCTCTCAAGGCCAGAATGATAAAACTACTTCAGATTTATGATCTGCTGGATATGTTAGCTGCATGTTAACATATCACCCAACCCTAAACACCTGTATGCTGTATGTCAAATTCATGGGGGACTCGTCATTAAAGCTTGCTGCAGTGTCCTAGAGAGGCCGAACAGAAACATTGCTCATCGCTCTGAATGTTAATATTAGGGATAGGCATTTGATAATAAATTGTATTGTATTTAAATTAAGTGAAAGTAGGAAAACCCAGTGTTTTTCTTTATTTAGATTTTAATTACAAAATCAATGATTCTTGTGGCAGTTAAATGGGATTCATTCCCTGGTCACACTGTGCTTACATCTGTGCTTACATACAACTTCAGCACCAGTCTGAAGATGCATTCAGTTAATCGATAATATAATCGATTAACATCTTAACGATCGATTAATTCATCATCAGTTAATTATGCCCATCCCTAGTTAAAGGAGCTATATCTGATATTATTTTAATCTTTCCAAGAAAAATGGTTTATAAACTATTTATTATGTAGTAAAAGGGGGAAGTCCATAAAAATGAATGACTTATTGATCGCGCATATGTATGAGTTCAGGCCATTTTAGTTAGCGAAAGCGGCTAATATTTTAGCTTTGGCGTGATGCTCTTTCTCTGCCAATGGGGTTAACTTATTGGCCGATCAGCCAAAAGAGTGTTCCCCTAGGGAATCCGGAAGTTACGGAAGTTAAGCCCATTGGCTGAGAAAGAGAGTGTCACTCCAAAGCTAAAAATTAGCCGCTATTGCTAACTAAAATGTTCTGGACTCCTACATATGCGCAATCAATGAGTCATTCATTCTTTTACCACATAATATACCGTGTAGAAACCATTTTTTAAAAAGATTAAAACAATATCAGTAACGAAATAACAGGGAGGATATTAAAGGAGCTATACCTGACAAATGATGATGTGTTATTTCTGTGCAGGAACCTGGCAGATGTGGATGAGGACGGTCAGCTGCGGGCTGATGAGTTCATTCTGGCCATGCACCTGGTGGACATGGCTAGGACCGGCCGTCCTCTACCTCTCACCCTGCCTCAGGACCTGGCACCTCCCTCTCTCAGGTAATGCACACAACCAGCTGCAGGTTTGACAAAAATCGCAGAGGGAAATCCCAAACAGTTTCCTTTTTCTCTCCGTTCAGAGGAGGAATGAAAGCCAGCGAGCTTGTTAACGGAACAGGGCCCTACATAAGTCCCTGTTTGGTAGACACAGCAGAGGTGGAGCCGGCGCAGAAGAATAAGAGCAGTGGTATGGCTTCCTCCGTGTTATGCTGTAAAAAATCTCTGCATGTGTAGTGTTTACCTGATTCTCCTTTCCCTTAGTGTCCTACGAGGACAAACTGAAGGAGAACTTTGCGAGAGGCAGCGCCGAGCTGGAGAAGCGGCGACTGGCTCTGGAGGAGAACCAGAGGAAGGAAAGAGAGAGGAGGGAGAAGGAGGAGAGGGAGGCTCAGGAGCGGAAGGAGAGGGAGGCCAGAGAGCTGGAGAATCGGAGGAGGCTGGAGGAGGAGAGGCGGCTGGAGAGGCAGAGAGAGATGGAGCGACAAAGGGAGGAGGAGAGGCTGAGAGAGATGGAGAGGAAAGAGGTGCGCGGGAGCTGCAACGGGCCGCCGAGGGTCGTGCTTGTCACCGACGCTAACCTCACGCTTTTATACTCTCAGGCAGCAAAGCAGGAGATGGAGCGGCAGAGGAGGGAGGAATGGGAGCGAGGGAAGAAAGAGGAACTCGGAAGGAGAAAAGAAGGCGAGCAAGAGGAGATCTCGCGACTCTGGGCGAAAAAGAAGAGCCTGGAGTTGGAGCTGGAGGCTGTGGTGAGACTTCGCTAACGTCAATAAAAGTACATATTAATGTCGCGATTTGAAATTGCCTGTCAGGCGTGGACACGCTGTAATGTGCAACACGTTTCCCAGGGCAACAAGCACAAGCAGATCTCTGACCGTCTCCGCGATGCTCAGAGTAAGAGGCGGGTTCAGAAGGCGGAGGTGGACCTCATCAATCAGAAGAGGGAAGCACGCATTGCTGAGATCAACGCGCTTCAGCTCGAGTTTGAGGTTTCATGTTTTCTTCCTTCTTCACTTCTAAGTTAATGACTTATTCCCATAACTTCTTTTTCTCCATTTTATTCTTATGACCTATGTCTCTTTGTTCGGCACAGGAGTGGCACCGCAAGCTCTCCCAGCTGGCTCCGGAGCAACAGCGGCTGACCAAGAAACTGCAGACCATCAGCCTCAACAAACTCAGCAGTAAGTGGCAAATGTTTGCTTCACAACACATTAAAACTGGTTTATGAACGGTCTTTGACCTCTGACCTCTGGCCATGCAGCGGGGACTTTGAGCTCACTAACCGGGAGTGTGACAGAGAAGACGGTGAACTGTCGCAGGCTCAAGGACCAGCTTGACATCCTGGAAAAGGAAACGACAGACAAACTGTCCCAAATGGAGCAGTACAACAAGGAGCTGCAGGTCAGTGATCAGAAGGTTACAGAGCATGCTCACTGCATATGAGCTAAATTATACCAACTCCAGTCCAATTAATTGGTTCAATAAAGGATTTCTTTATTTTGTGTTAACATATATAATTTGTTGTAGTTTCTTTACACTTATCTAGGTCTTACTAACCCCAAACATCATGGTTTTACTATTAAGTCCAAAAATGTGATTGCAAAAAATGTATTCGGACGAATGTTCTAACATTAAATAAACTGGAGAGGCGCCGGTGGGTTCTGAGAATCTGGTGTGACCACATTGTGCAGATAAATCTGCAGCAACACTTCTGCTCAGCTTTCATGCTTTTCTTTCCTACATGTGCTTCCATCACATCCTGAAATTTCTAAATTCAGTGTCTAATCTGTGATAGCAAGCTTTCCTGGCTCAGAAGCAGGATAGCAGACAAACCATGAGACTACCACCGTGTTTCTTTGTGAATGGATAAGGTTGTTCTGCTGGGATGCAATGCTGTTACATAATATAACAACATAATATTTCTTAATAATTCTCATTTCAACTCCAATATAAATCCTTGTTTCATTCAAAAAGACAATCCTTTTGTTGCTTAGAGGTTCCACATGGTTCCCTTGTGATGCTGCAAATGATTGCATATTATTCTGTTGGAGCTATCATTGCTAGAGTACACATGCATTCGTAGGAAGGTAACAGTGATCTTAACTGTCCTCCATTTGTATAGTCTGACTGTCGATGGTGGAGGTTCTTCCACTTTTTCCATCGTTACACGCATCAACAATTCTGTATCTGAGGTCCTCCAAAGTGATTTTGGAAGTGTCTTGTGTTCCAAAAACAACAAAAATCAGAAATGTTTGCATATCATGTGTTTCCCACCCACCCACAGTCAAACCACATGCAAATGAAGTTAACTGGTGACTCTACACTGACTGCAGAGGTAGCATGCTTAGTCTCTATGCACCTGCATCTGGCGCCCTCCCTCTGAATCTCTGGAACAAATAAAGAAAATGAACAAATTATACTTTTTTACACTTGCTTAATTGTGTTTATCTACTGTTAAGACTTGTGCGAAAATATAATGATGACAGTTTAAAAGGCTTAAAAGGTTTCAGCGGTGGACAAAAAGTGAAATCACACCAGTTAAAGATGGATCACACCAGTTTAAAAAGGCTCAAAGCTGAGTTTTAGGCTTTAAGTCCTGTTCGCCTTAACCTCTGTGATTCTTGCAATGGTTGTATCAAAAAAGCTGCTCTTTCTGTTTTTGGTCTGTTCAACTGCAGTTATTTAATCTGCTTGTGAGGCTTAACCTGACTTTCTTTTCTTTTCTTCTCTTTGTCTTTCTGCACAACCTGGATTTGTTCTTACTTTACAATTTATTTCCTGTATTTTTCAACTTCAAAACTATTTTTTACATTATTCTATTACATTTACTACATATCTCCCCTTATCCCTGTGTTTCTGTCTTTATCACACACACACCCCGTCCTTTACTCTCATCTTTGATCTCCCCCCTTTCATCACTACACTGTTTTTTTTTTTTTAATAGCTTGGGGATATGGATGACTGTGTCCTGCGAGGCCTTCTGTCCCTGCTGGCCTGCCTCAACCAGCTCTTCCTTCTCATCAAGGTTAACCTTCCCCCTATCTCCACCTCTCACTCTGTTATTTTTTTTTCCATCACCCATCCTTTTTATCTTTTTTAAACTCTTAATCCAACCTCGTGTTCCCTTTAATCACAATCTTCAATCTTTCCTATTTTCATTGCATATAATTCGATCTGTTTGTTTATCTTTCTTCTTGGTCGTTCCACTCATTAAATGGAGCTCTAGTTCGGTACCTTTTCTTTTGTTGTGTTTTCTCTCCATGGGATTGGCTCCAGTCAATGTTTTCTGTGTAAACAGGATGCACACCAGAGGGTAAAACACACACAGACACAGTGTTTAACCGGCACAGTTTATGCATTTGAAAGAGGATAAAAAGGCTGCAGCACATGCACATAAAGCCCATCTGCATGTCCACACGGTTGTTAATGGCTGCGGCATTAATTACTTGGAAGTTTTAATAATAGTCATAGAGAAATGTTCATGAGTTTCCCGGTGCCACTCGCTCTCGTCCGCATCAGGAGCTGAGGGAGAAGCAGGTGAAGCAGCAGGCTGTCCTGGACGACCTGTACAGAGTCAAAGAGGAGAAACTGAGGGAGCTGCAGAGACGCAGAGACGAGGAGAAAGAAAGGAGGAGGAGAGAGGAGCAGGAGGCAGCCAGGTGACTTTTCTTTGTCTGTTTCTGCCGCATGCAGCAGATTACGTCCAATGATCCATTGCCTGAATCTGCCTCCTTCCTAATGACATTTTCTCGTACTTAAGTTTACTTTTACCAAGTAGAGTTTGCTTCCCACAGACAGGTCAAGTTGGAACAAGAGAGGAGAGAGGAGGAAGAGAAGAGAGAGCGAGAGAAGAAGGCGAGGGAGGAAGAAGAGGCACGGCAGAGGAGGCTCCTGGAGGAGCAGAGGGCCAAGCAGAGGGAGGAGGAGGAGCGGGAGGCAGAGGCTTGTCTCCGAGCGGCCCAGGAGAAGGCCCAGGAGAAGGCCCAGGAGGAGGAGAGGAGGAGGAGGGAGGAGGAGGAGGAGAAGAAGAAAAGGGAATTGGAAGAGGAAAGGAAACGGAAAGAAGCGGAGGAGGAGAAGAGGAGGAAAGAAGAGGAAGAACGAAGAGGACGGCAGCTGACGACGTACAGAGCCTTGTACTCTTTTGTCGCCCGCAACGCAGATGAGCTGAGTATAGACGCAGACTGTCTCATAGAGGTACAAAACATACACGCATACACTCATTTCTTCTTCTTTTGGTTTGTTTTAATTGCTTTTTGCAAGATTAATCACATTTTTAAAAAAATACAAATAGCTTTTACAAACCTTTAGATACCTAAAAAACCTTGGAATTTCATTCAGTTTTTTTATAGTATGCAGTATGCATCTTTTTGGAAAACTCTTCTCTTAGAGCTGCATGATCACATTAATTTTTACCTCTTAACCAGAGGCAGATCTAGAAGCTTTTGCATGGGATGGCAAAGGAAGGGTGAGAGGTGTATACATGAGTTGAGCTGTCATGGAGCACTCCTGATCCGGTCCACATGAAATGAAAACACCTCAGTTTATCCAACCGATGATTGGAAGGCATTTTTAATCCAATCAAGACAGCTGGTTTAAGCCTTCCCAAGATCTGATCAACAGGAAAAATGTGTTTTGTTGTCTTTGTCTTCTTTAAAATCACTACACACTGCAAGTGTTTAAAGCATTGCGATCTTTAAATCTGTCCATCCTGTCAGATCTAAGCATATCCGCTGGAATCTCCAATCAGATGGATTCCACTCGGATAGTAGAAATATTGCCCATCATCCTCTGTGCAGAATGGGAAAATCTCCTACAGTTTTTGTGAATGGAGTCAAAATATTCAACCCATCCTTCTAAGAAACAATATTTAGAGTTAAAGTTTGAAAAAAGAACAAAGAACTTACAGGATGGATACTTTATCTACCATCAGCTTCATCTCTTAAAACAAGTTTCCAAACTTTTTTATATCTAAATTCTTCATAAACTGCTATCCTGTTTATTGTAATCAAAACTTGGTAACCAGGGAAATATGCTCCAACAAAGTGCCCGCAAGTGAGTCACAATCAGCAGGTGATTGATGGACGCATTAAACCGACCGTCTGTTGCCTTCAGCAGGCATTCTGTTCATTACACATCTGATTTAACTTTAACTTTGCGCGGTTGGGCAGCGACTAAGTTGGGCAGCTTAGTCGCTTTACTCTCTCTCGTTTCAGACCGACCATCTCTGTGATCGTGGCACACCGCCGTGTGCCGCTGTTGTTCGACGCAGGGCCGTAACAACATTTTTTAGGGCCCTAAGAATAATTAGGTCTCCTCCGCACTATTACAGTCTGATAGATCTGTCCCAGAACTTAATCCAAATATCAACATGTACAGTCACATCAGCCAAAATAATTTATTACGAACATTTTCAAAACAGATGATGCCTCTGGAGCTCATAATACATTATTCCATCAGAAATACAAATAAACTTGCTTTTAGTAAAAGCTAAATAATTTCAGATGTGATTTCCATAAGGTATGAAGTGAAACACGGCACTTTTCTATAACATTTCAAGTAAAATCCATGGAGGAGAGATTTCCTTAAAGTATTTCTGTATCTGAGATGTGCTGCTGGCGGAGTAATTGCTGTGACATGTTTGTGTGATGCGTGTCTAAACACACTAATTGTTTGTTATTCGGAGGCAGTTGCTCCTAATTGGTGCTGAAAAATACTGCAGCAGGGAAACAACATGTTTATTATCTGATCAGCACCATGTTGCTTCTGATTAGCTGGGATTAAAGTGTGTTTTCCATGATGCAGGTGGATGAGCACGCCGTTGGTGAGCCTGGCTGGTTGTGTGGGAGTTACCGTGGAAACAGGGGCTGGTTCCCCGAGAGTTATGCAGAGAAGTGTCCTACCACCTCTACCTCTGAGAAATCCCCGTCCTCACCTGGAAAAATGGCCTCCCTCCCTCCACCGCTAAACACAAGGTAACAGCTTGAAGCCTCAGGATGAGGCAGGTTCTCATCATTTAGTCATCCAGCAGATGTTGCTGACTACTGATCTGTAGCTGTCCCATAAGTTAGTTTCCTCACTTATAATTTGTCCTTCCTGTTTCACCCAGAGAACCAGGTGTAGCAGAAGCAGGGGACAGCACAGTCTCTGCACATTCAGATGTCTTACAGGTGAGGAGATCCTGATCAAGTTCTGCTTTTAGCTTAACACTCACACTAACTTTCACCTGCATCAGCTGTAATGTCGAACCCCAGTTTGGTTGCAGAGTCAGACTAGAGATGACAATAAACTCTTTAGAGTCGTGTTAATAGTTGCTCATTTTGCTGTTGCCTTGATTTCCAAAACACAGAAACATTTAAAAAAAATGAGACCAAAACACTGATTTGTTCAAAGTGACTCAGAAAAGGGAAGTTTATCCGCTTTAGCTGTTTCCCCCCACGACTGATACGCAACAGGATATGGATGGATGCTTTTGTGAGTTTCATTTTGTCTAATTTTCTAGTGATATAACTGATTTTATAAGACATCGCCACATTTGGTTGAAATCACCCTGAGCAGGCGGTATAATCTAACCCGGATTATATATATCAATCCATCAAACATGGCATGAAGGACAACCATATTTACTACGTGGTTAAATATTTACTTTATTGTTAGAAAAATGTTTCAGCCCTTATATATTCAGCCTGTTGTGTCATTTCTTAATCTAAAATTGATGTTTGCTGCTGGTGTAATGATGTGTTGTTGTCATATATCTCGGCCACAAACTGTCTCTGGCAGGAGAAGAAGTGGGTCTTGCTTTGGTAGACTCACTCCTGCTGACACCGACACACATCTTCACTAGCAGCATATATTTATAGCTTTCCTTTACTGGGAGCTCTCTCTCTGCCTTTTTGCGGGTCATGCAGGGATGTACTTCTGTCCGTTTTACAACACGCTGGATTGGTGTTAGTGGGGCTAGCATTTCTAGGTTACAGTATGTATCACGGTGGAAAAGAGTCCGACAAAGTTGCAGATGGTTTGTTTTTTTGGTTGAATTGTGTCCTTTCTCCCCAGCCTTCGGTCGCTTTGTTTGGTCGGGCTGTCTCTTCCTGGTCGCCCACCTCAGAAACTCCCCTCAGCCTTTGCTTTGATGCGGGCGGCGCGCTGCTGAGCTTCTCGCAGGGCGATGTCATCGGCGTGCTGCAGCAGAGGGACGACTGGTGGTTGGGACAGCTCAACGGGTCGCAGGGATGGTTCCCCAAAAGTTTTGTCACGCTGGAGGCCGTTGGCAATACAGAGTATGGAGACACTCATGAGAAGACACACGTCTCTTTGGTTTATAATGTTGCGTGATCTTTGGATTAATTCAGTTTGTGTTGTTCCAATCGTAGCCCGGATGCACTGGAGTTATCGGACTCGGCTCAGCTGGAAGGTAGGTGCCGTTTATCTTTCTGTGATCAGCTGTATGAGTGATAGCGTCACATCTGCACAGCAAAACTTGGTCTGATGTTGGTGTCCGGTGTCAATCCTGACCAGAATATGTGGCCCTGTACACATATGAGAGTCCGGAGGCAGGCGACCTGACGTTTGTTGAGGGGGATGTTGTCATAGTGACAGAGAGGGAGGGAGAGTGGTGGCGAGGATGCATCGGTGACCAAAACGGAGTGTTTCCCTCCAACTATGTCCGACCTGTTGAGCTAGAGGTGATTCTTGTTTTACTGGTGGATAAAAATATTTTATCACATGAAGATTTGCT
Source organism: Craterocephalus amniculus (assembly GCA_036024015.1). Classification (NCBI taxonomy): domain Eukaryota; kingdom Metazoa; phylum Chordata; class Actinopteri; order Atheriniformes; family Atherinidae; genus Craterocephalus; species Craterocephalus amniculus. Next base: position 18,685 of record JAVQJG010137248.1, on the reverse strand, counting down.
CTTTCTTGTCCAAATTTGCATTACATGAAAAATGGCAAAATTGTGTTCATTAATAATTCTTCTCCTTCCTCGTTATTAATTAAGGTATCAAGACCTGGAGGTCCAACTAAGAAACCCGGTGAGAACAAAACAAGATCACAGTCAACTAGGGATGGGCCTTCGATAAATTGTCTTAATGGACTATCACGATAATTAATGATCAATTATCCATTAATCATTAATATCTCTATGTTAAAAGTCAATATCTATATCCTGTATTTAAATTAAGTAAAAGTAGCAAAAAACTTGTGTTTCCTTTTTTAGATTTTTGTTACAAGATGAATGACTCTTGTAGTAGTTAAATTGGATTCAATCACTGGATACACTGGAAAATATGCACCAGTCCAAAGATGCATTTAAATTAATCAGTTAAAAGATAATGTAATCAAATAAAATCTTAATGATTGGTTAATCGATGGTTGATTAATTATGCCCATCCCTACAGTCAACTGGTTATTATCTGGCCTGGTCACATCCTCCTGATCTTTATTTCTGATTGGTCACTAGAGATCGCTCAGGTTCTCACCACCACTGAGGCCCCGACGCCGCAGCAGTTGCGTCTGTCTCCAGGACAACTGATCGTGGTCCAGGCCAAGAACTCCGCTGGCTGGTGGCTCGGCGAACTGCAGGTCTGTCGCCAGTCTGATTGGCTTCACAATGATTTCACCCCAAAGACAAGATCCAGTAAATAAAATGGAATTCTGAATACACAAACAATCTACATCCATAAGTCAACCAAGCACGGACTCATTAGTTGCATTTTTCGCTTGTATGTTTACCCAGTTGTTCAAGTCTGCCAATGTTGCCGTTTCAAAATGAGCTCTAAAAAGTTAAACATTTCCATTTTCACTTTGATGTAAAATCCAAGGTTAATTGCACCCTTAAGCTAAGAGCAAGCATAAATAATTCAGCATCATTTGCTTAAACAGACTTTATTAATGTTAATGGGACATGTTGAAATAATTGGGCAACAAGCATCATTACTGTTAACATTCAGTGGTAGAGTACAAGTTGCTGCCATTAGATGTGAAGCAACTTTATGACCGAAAGAAAAAACTATTGACTATTTTTTATATTAAATTAAACACCTTTGTCTTAAGATTGATAAGAGAGAGTTTTTGCTGAAAACTTTTTTATAAACCAAACAGCTCTGTTAATAAAGAAATATGTCAACATATGAACTTGTGATTGAAATGAAGTGCCAGTTTCATCCATATGTTGAAGGTGGAATATCATAATCCTGTCGCTGGTCCAGCAAAACAGATGTAGAGCTGGTGAGAGGAGGCCAGGATGTATTAATAAAGCCATTCATTTCCAGCCGTTAGAGGTCAGGTCCACTCTGTCAGCTGTACCGAGAGTGCAGACGTAGCTCTGGTTGCTGCTCTCTGTCGGCTTATCTCACATTACAATGCCCTTTTTTCTGAAATCTGTCATAAACTTTTTCGTTTATTTTACAAACTGCAGCTGAATTTGATTTCATTTGTGTAGGAAGTGAATATAAATTCCCTATTGATCAATGGCAGCTTGGTATAAATTGCTGTTTACACTGCGGGATTTGTGGGGGTTCAGCACTCTGACAGGCAAAGTCGATTCATCAATGACGGTTTCGATTTATAATTTGGGGCCGAAGCAACTGCAGATTGATGGACTCGCTGACTCTTTTCCCCTCCAGGCTCGGGGTAAAAAGCGGCAGAGAGGCTGGTTTCATTCCTCTCATGTAAAGCTCCTGGGTCCCTCCAGCATCAAGTCCTATCCCTCCCCTCTGCCAGGTGACACATTCTTCCTGCACACTCACAACCTCTCATTGCCTAATATGCCTAATTATTTTAATCAGGTTTATTTTGTGATTGTTGTATCTGTATGATAATCATTTTGTGAAATATCATAAACAATTTCTTCAGCTGCCTTTATGTAGTAATAAATGTCTTTCATGGAATATGTTTTAACAAGTTTTACAGTATATGTTGCTGTAAATCTCTGAGGTTATTCAGGATTGATGGTACCTTCACAGATGTACAAGTTATGCATGTAATATTCACTAATGCAATTATATATTCATCCATATATGTCAGACCACAGATAAGCTCTTAAATAACCTGCTAGAAAAAGGCAACATTTTAGAATTTTCTTCTTTTTTTTCTGTCCACAATGGCATCATTTGTTAAAGCAACATTGACTGGAAATAGTTTTGAAAAATTATGGAAATAGTTTTGGAATAGTGTCTCTCAGATTATTACATAGTTGTGTCTGTTTTTAATGCAGACCCTGGCCACTAAAAACAGGATTCAGCCATGCCATTTCTCCCAATGTTTTTACATCTATAATAATATTACTGATCCTACCATATTATGAAGTCTCCGAAATCCCTCTGTTAAGAAGTTATATCCCTGTTTGCTCACAGCATCCTGGAGTCCATGTTTGTTTTCAGCAAAAAACATGGACTCTAGGATGCTCAGCTTTAATCTTGCTGGTGACTCATCTCATTATTAAATGTTTCTGAGCTGATTCACGGTGGCGTTTTATGTTAATCCTTTTTGCAAACCCCGTTTTTAAAACAGGGTTAGCAATTTCTTTTAATGTTGGAATTTTGTTAAACCTTTTCAGTATCAACATTTTGTTGTCTTTATTTTATTTGAAATTGGATGTAGTCTTTAGCTACAATTGAAATCACTGCATTTTGTTTTTAGTCTTTTATAAATTTACATATTTATTTAATTATCTATATATAATTTTTCAATGATATGCATAATTCTTTTTGCAATTGATGTACAAAATGTATGACATATGCAGACATTGTCACTATCCTGAAACCTCCTCAACAGCTGAATTTATTTACATTTATTTATTTACAAAAATAAATAAATAGAGGGGATAAAATCACAAAAGAAAAAGACTGAAATAAAACTGAAAACAGTTAAATGGTAAATAAATAGATAAATGATAAATAAATAGCATAAATAAAAATGAATAAAAACAAATCAATTAAATTAAATAAAGTAGCTAAAAGTAAATAAATAAATAAACAAGGCATCAGTAGGTTAAAAAATAAATATGTTGCATGCATTTTTAACAGAGTTGACAATTTTGCAATATTTAGAACACATGAATGTGAAGAATTTATATGGGGCAGATATATTTATTGTCTTAGTATAGCACCTTAGCATGCTAAACTATGCAGTTTAACACCTACATAGAATATTTACACTCAATGCAACTTAACATTAGCCAGTGGTCTTGAACGGACGCTATAACACTCAACATTCTCCCTTGATCCGTCAGTGTGCCAAGTAATCGCGATGTACGACTACACCGCTGCCAATCAGGATGAGCTGAGCTTTTCCAAAGGCCAACTGATCAACATCCTCGACAAAACTAACCCCGATTGGTGGAAGGGAGAAGCCAACGGGGTCACAGGCCTGCTGCCTACCAATTATGTCAAGATGACCACAGACTCAGACCCCAGCCAGCAATGTGAGTAACCCATGTGCATTTCTTTCGCATTGACCGCTCTCCAAGGGAGTGTATTTTTTAATTCACATTTGAGAGAAAATCAATAATTGACACACGCAGCTGGAATTGCTGCGGTAGAGACAATAAGACTCCATCCAGACACACACAGGCACAAAAAACATGTCTGCCAGCTGTGGAAGCCAACTTTCACTCTCTTAATGGTGAACTTGGCTCACTCCAGGTTCTGTAGATTCCTTATCCATGTCAGAGCACGGAAAGATTCATGGTAAGCTTTAAGTTTTTGTTTTTGGCAATCACTGAGGGAAATGGTGAACATGCACCCATCTTAAAAGGCTTGATTCCATGCATTTATTACTGATACCCTCTGACTTTAGTTGAGCAAATCCGGATAAATGTTGCATTTCGCCTGATCCCTCAAAGCAAAATGAATCTGGCCTTTTAAGTTTCCCTTAATGCACTGGGTTGAAAATCATTTAAAGTAATGATATGACTTTATTTTATTCCATGAAAGATTGGTCAATCAATTCATCTGTGAAAAAAGTAAAAGCAAATAAATGTTTTTTTTTTGTTGTTTTTTTTAAGAAATTAAAACTCTTCCTTTAGCAGCTTTTATAGGTAAGCTTTAATTTCATGAGTCACATTTCTGGAAAATTGGCTGGGGGATGATTTTTCTTCATGGAAACTGACTGCACATTCACAAATGGCCGGTCAGAAATGTGCAAGTCCAGTTTTTTAAATCAGAGATGTGTGTTCTTGCTCTAAGTGCAAATTTCTTGTTAACAAGCTTGAACATTGAATTAAGTGAAACCTGTTTAAGCTGCACTCCATAAAAACAACAAAACACTAATTTTAATTAACGTTCTGACACACACACACACACACACACACATACTGCACACAGGGTTTGAGCTTCATTAAAGAAGTGAAATGTAGGAAATTACCCCCATGCTCCTGCTTGTGTGATTATTAATAACATTTACATTCCCAGAAATGCATAATTAATGCATCTGCATGTTGGAGTCCAGCATTAATATTAAAACAATATTAACTTCAGCTGTCTCTCCGTCTCTCCTCCATCTCACTCACCTCCCCCTTTCCACTCCTCCATTTCATCCATTTTTTTCTCCTTCTGTAGGACAGTAATGCTGGCTTTTCCTCCCTCTTCCTCTTTCTCCTCCTCCTCCTCTTCTCCTGTCCTACTCCATCTGTGTGAGTGAGTTGCCCTGCGGCAACAGGAAGCCCTGCCGCCAGCAAGAACAGCCCAGCTCCGCACTTTCCACCTCCCTCGTTCAGGCCTGCGGTGTTCTTTGCACCTCTCTTTTGTTTTGCCTCTTACTTGCTTCTCTTAACTTTCCTAATTTTTGCTGTTGGGCATCAGTTTCACAACCTCCCCTCCCCCCCTCGCTCTCTCTCCTCACCTGTGTCCCTTGATGTGTCTTTAACTAACTAATTAAGTATGGGAGCGAGGCAGAGGCAGCTAGACATGAGTTTTAGAAGCTGTTTTTGTACAAAAGCATGAAATGTTTTGCGAAAGATGCAGTTAAGGCCAATATTACTGACATGCATGCCACATTGTGCTTTATACATATTCTGTTTGACCTTCAGATTTCTTGTGGCTGGAAATGACACGAGGGAGGTTCAAAAGTTAATGTTATTGTTGAATTCTAACTTTTCTTTTCTTTATTTTTCATATTTTACCAAAAAATGTATTCCCAAAATTATTTGCACAATTTCTTCATAATGGTCAAGCCTTTATTTACCATCACAGAAATAAGAATGGTATAAGATGCTGTAAAACAAAATTAAAAATAACCAGGACTCATAGTGAAAATGTGTAATAGCAGATTGAAACCACTACGTTTTACTTACTGGTTTGACTGATTTGTGACCAGATCAGCTCTAAAGCCCCGGTGCAATCAACCCTGTACTGTAGACGCACAGGGCGGAAATTTATCTTTCATCTCCCCTGAAAAAGTCCTGGGCCGTTTGAGTTCGAGGTGCTCCGTTTTGGAGGAGAGAGAGTTTTTGATAAGTAGTTTGAGATGTCACCACAGCTGTAGCTCAGGAGGAAAAGTAAACTACATGCCGCCCGATTCTAATTCTGGTGTGATTGTGATGGTAGAAAGCGCTTATGTGACAGTAGAACTGTATGATTGTGTGCGTGTGAATGGGACATGCAATAAAAAGAACTTTGAGTGATCAACATATGACTAGAAGAGCGCTATAAACTGTAGGTTCAGTCCATTTGGTGAGATTTTCCCTGTTTCCTACCATGATCTGAAAATCGTTGGCCATACGGGCAATAAATACAAGCATAAGTGTGCATAAGTGTGTAGTTGTCTTTGTGTCGGCCCTGTGATGCAGACCCCTACAAACTATAATGGGATGGAGGGGTTTCTAAAGATCAAAAGACTAACATTTAGACAATCTCAGAGCTCTGGAAATGAACAGAGAAGTGCAGTTTGCAGTGATGGCAAATAAAAGCTGGAAAAAATATTTCAGACTTCAAAATTCATCCCAGAACCTCAAGCCACATTGTCTTGCAGTAATGGTGTCTTTTCCATCCTGAAGAAACCTATAGATTTAAAATATGTATATATGTGTTGGCATGTGTATCAATAATGACCATTTAACTGTGAAAGTAATAAGAGATCATAAAAATTTGATTGCAAGGTATAGAATAAAATATATAAGCAGCTCACACTAAAGTTATTTAGTTTTCTAATTTAAGGCTAAAACCAAGCATAGTTCTAGTATTTTAACAGGGTCACTCATTATTGCACTAACAACATTAAACCCTGCTAATATGGACCAATGTGAAGACTCACTGTTGCTTAAATCACCCTGATTGATGCTTGCTAACACTTTGCTTGAATTAAAACTCCTTGATTCTGATTTTATTGCTCAGTTAATTTGCACTGTTATGTTTACTGATGCTTCCTAATGTGTTAAACTTAGACTCATTCTGGAATATCACCAGCAAAAGAAAAACAAACAAAAAAAAACGTAGACATTACAGTAAAAAGTAGATTCAGAGACACCGTTGTCATGGCATTTAGGTTTAGCCAAGTTTGAATCTCAGAGACTTGAACTACCAGCTGAGTCTTTCTCCGCTCTTTTTTCATTCACACCTATGCAATCATTTGGAGGGAGGCGCTCCACCATCAAAGGAGATTTTCTCTGTAATGCAGTGTTCTTTAATAGCAGTGTTTTCAGCATCGCTTGGTGTGTTGCGCTCATGCACTGCAACGACGATGTGCCTCACTCTGTGCATTGACTGTAAATAAAACATCATGAAACTGGTAATAAAGGGAACTTTTGACATGTGTTCACGTGTGGAGCCTTTTTGACTGCTCGCTGTGTTTCCTCATGCGCCGTGCACGTGGTCGTGCGTGTTGGCGCTCGCATGCCTGCATTTGTGCTTGCATGTGCATGGATGTCTGTGTGTGTGTGTGTGTGTGTGTGCGCGTGCACTGCAGGGTGTGCGGACCTGATGACGCTGGACATGATGAGCCCTCAGGAGAGGAAGCGACAGGGTTACATTCACGAGCTCATCCAGACTGAGGAGACCTACGTGGAGGATTTGGAGTTGGTGCTGGAGGTGCAAACAAGCATAATGAGAGAGAATTGATGTGTTTTTTTTTTGTTTGTTTTTTTGTAAATTTTAAGTAATATTGGTGTTAATACTTATTTACCTTCCTTGTGTGTGCTTGCTCAGGTGTTTTACAAGCCCATGTGTGAGTCCGGCCGTCTGACAGAAGCTGAGATGGCTGTGATCTTTGTTAACTGGAGGGAACTAATTATGTGCAACACCAGACTGCTGAAGTAGGTCGCATGGGTAGCATCTTTCACTAGCTCTGTTTTGCTTTGGATTTCACTTGATTCAAAGTTGTTTGGCTGGGCGGCTTCAGGCTTCCCTGAAGAAGTATTTCACTTTAAGATTTGAGGAACAGAAGGTATCTCAAAGCGAGTCCCCTGAAAGTCTAGCAGTAGCCCATCACCAACGGAGGAAATTACCTCTGGCGAAGTCTGACTTCCTGCATTATGGATGTATAAAATGTAAATAAAAACACTGATTTGCTACCCTCTTAAACCCCAATTTTTTTTCCACAATTATGTTAGACGTTGAAACTGGCATTTTACCTCGGCAAGAATTTGATCTTTGGATAAACCTGACCACATGGCAGTTTTGTATTTGTACTCATATCGTTATAAATGAGCAATTTTACATTAAGAAAAATTTTTCTGCAAAGGTTTCATACTTTTAAGACAGAGTTTGTCACAGATTGGGGAATGTCTGCCCATTTTTACATCTGAGGGGGTCTGAAATTCTCCTTTTATAACACAGTCATGTTTCTGCCCTGTTGCTCCCTTTCCAACTTTTTAGAATGTATTGCTCCCCTTAAATATCAAATGAGCCAGTATTTGTCATGAAATTGTGTTTTCACATAATTTCATTCTGTTTTTATTTTTATTTGACACATTGTTCCAACCTTTTTTGAATTGTGGTTGTAAATATGTAGAATATTCACAGCGTATCATTTGTTCAGAAAAGCTCGTGTCTTAACATCCGCATCATTTTTGCATCTCAGGGCCCTGCGTGCACGTAAAAAGACCGGTGGAGACAACATGCCTGTTCAGCTGATAGGAGACCTGTTGGCATCGGAGCTAGCGCACATGCAGCCGTACATTCGCTTCTGTTCCAGCCAGCTCAATGCCGCTGCCTTACTGCAGAGCAAAACCCACAACCAGCCGGACTTTAAGGACTTCCTCAAGGTATAAAAAATGGACAACAGAGAAAAGATGCAAATAAACCAGTGAAATGCATGAAAAAAATGTCAATTCTCTGCTTCCTGTGCAGAAAATAGCCACTAACTACCGCTGTAAGGGAATGCCGCTGTCCAGCTTCCTACTCAAACCCATGCAGAGGATCACTCGCTACCCTTTGCTTATCAAGAATGTATGTGGAAAACATGAAGTTTTTTTTTTCTCATTGTTTCACAAGCAACAATTTTCATGTAACTTTACATCAGCATGCCCTCTTCCTGTTGGTCAGATCTTGGAGCACACTCCCGATGGCCATGCAGACTGCGGGCCTCTGAGAGAAGCTCTGGATCGGGCCGAGGAGCTGTGCTCTCAGGTTAACGAGGGGGTCAGAGAGAAGGAGAACTCTGACAGGCTTGAATGGATACAGAACCACGTCCAGTGTGAGGGGCCTATAGAGGTAAACACTGTTAATACTGGCTAGTTATTGAGATTGTGCAACATTATCAAATATTTTCATTTCTCAGCAGAGAGGATATGAGGTTTGTTATATCTTCACAACATATAATATTTAAAAGATGACTTTAATCTGTGATTTATCTTTCTACCGGTAACCCTTCCTTTCTTCCTCTCCATCTGTCTCCCAGCACTTGGTCTTCAACTCGCTGACTAATTGTCTTGGGCCCCGCAAGTTGCTCCACAGCGGTCGGCTGTACAAAACCAAAAGCAGCAGAGAGTTGTGGGCTTTCCTCTTCAACGATTTCCTCTTTCTCACACACAGTGCCAAGCCTTTTTCCTCCTCAGGATCAGACAAGCTGTTCAGCCTCAAAACCAGCATACAGCTGAAGATGTACAAAACAGTAAGCCAGAAGTAACGAGAGTTTTCTCATTCTCATGTGTTATCATACACCTCACTCTCCCTTGTTCCTTTTCCAGCCACTGTTTCTGAATGAGGTTCTTGTGAAAATGCCACCAGACCCATCAAGTGATGAGCCGCTCTTCCACGTCTCGCACATTGATCGGGTCTACACGCTCAAAACAGAGACATTAAGTGAAAGGTATGCATGCACAGAAACTCTCTAAAACTTTGACTAGTAGTTTTCAGTCATTATAGCATGGATGTGTTATTTCTATGTTTGCAGAACAGCGTGGGTTCAGAAAATTAAAGCAGCATCTGAACATTTTATAGAGACGGAGAAGAAGAAGAGAGAGAAGGCGTACCAAGGTAAACACAACCAAACATGTGGATTGTATGCTGTGTGTCTGTTGTTTTATTGGGATTTAGGTGCCTCAACTAAACACTGAACATGATTTATTATCAGCAATAGAGTGTGTATGTATATTTATTGTATTCTTGTGCTATATCCAACTCTTTAAATTTATTTTAGCACGCTCTTTAAAGACCAGTGGAATTGGACGATTGCTGGTGACTGTCATTGAAGCCCAAGAGCTCAAAGCCTGTAAGCCCAACGGTGAGACCCAGTTGCAGGATACAACTCTGAAATCATTGATTACTAACACATAATCTTGCAATCTGAATAATTTGGGGATTTTTTTATTTTTTAATCCTAATTTCTCCTCAGGTAAGAGCAATCCATACTGTGAGCTGACCATGGGGGCTCAGTGCTATACATCCCGGCCAATCAGTGACACCCTGAGCCCCAAATGGAACTTCAACTGCCAGTTTTTTGTCAAAGACCTCTACCAGGACGTGCTTTGCATCACCGTGTTTGAAAAAGATCAGTTCTCGCCAGATGGTGAGAGACACACATGCATGCATGTAAACAACACTGTGTTTATTTTACCCTGCTTGTTTAGGCAAGGAAACCACACAAGCCACGTCAGCCATTCTTACAAGCAATATTCGTAGTTACTCTTCCTAAAATGCATGGCAAATGTACTTTTAATGTTTAATGTTAATTATTCCTTTTCTGTGAAAGAATGGCTTTTTAACTGTTTATATTAGATATCGCTTGGTGAAGAAGATCTTGATAAGCACAGACTCTATATAGCAATCAACTATGCATTTCTGTTTATATATATTATTGTTCTTCATTGAGAGAATTAGAGAAGTTTTTCCAAATTAGGTCATTTTCTAACCCCACCAAACCCGTCTCTTCTAAAAACCATGTAAATCTATGATTCCACAGGAATGATTGTCTGAGGAAGTGAGAAGTGAGGAAATAATGGTTTGTTGAGTCAGAGGCTTCTACAGGTCCACTGTGACACAGGAAGGTCCTCATGTTTGCAGTATGATGAAATGATTGATTTTTCTTTCCTCTTCAGAGTTCCTTGGTCGCACCGAGGTTCCTGTGGCAACTATAAAGAAAGACATGGAGAGCAAAGGAGCAGCAAAACGCCGCCTGCTACTGCATGAAGTCCCCACCGGAGAAGTGTGGGTCAAACTGGACCTCCAGCTCTACGAGCCAACTAAATGAACTCCATCAGTCTTATGCTTGTTAAATCTACAGAAATGAAGACATACATTGAAAAAATGCCAACTCATCTGTTGTACAGAATGCCACAAAACAGTCTGGATTTTTCCATGAGCCATTACCATGCTAATTTTATATTTTTTGGTAATATTTTCTTACGTATCAAAAAAAAAGATCCTACAAAAAACATGCCTTTTTATTAAACCACTTAGTTTTGCTAAATGGTGGCTATTTGTATAAGTCATTTTTTACCACTAATGGAGGAATAAGAATACATCTATAACTTGCCTGGTTATGCATAAAGTTTTCACAAAGCCTGACTTACCTATGTATTCTAATACTGCTGCACATGTCTGGAATAATAATAGTCTGGATTATTAACCCTTTGGTGTAACCACAGTGTTTTAATTTTAAATATGGCAATGAATAATGAAAATGACATTAAAATGTTAATACAGAAAACATTTTTCTCTGGTTCATCATGTTTTTCGGGTTTTACTGAAGTTTTACAAAACAACTGAGGTAATTAGGTGAGAATACAGGTAAAAATATAACAAAGCTATATATTTTACTCACAGTCGTTTCGTTGCTGCAAACCTGCTGGTGATATCCCCGTCTGGAAAACCAGCAGCTGGACTAATGATACCTTCCATCTGATGCCTGGATGAGATGCATGACAAAGCTACAGTGATGCAGAAAATATGACAAAGATAAAACTTTGCATTCTCACAATACTATTTTTGTACCTGCCAGATTAATTTCCTGCATCATCCTGATGCTGATGCTGGATGATGGGGTCAGGCTTGTGGAAGATAGTTGGCCTGAGACAGCACACATTTATCAAGAGGTGACAGTTCTGAGAAAGCTCCGGGGGTTTTCCCCATGAGCATTTACAGCCGACATAAGGAGGGAAAGGAACTTGTTGGGGTAGAAATACAACTGCACTCATTTGAAATTATTGTATTATTTTACTATATTACCTGGGTAATAAAAACATCAACAGCATTTTGACTGAAAAAGCATTTGATGTTTATACTTATTCTCATACGAGCTCATTTTTTTATTAATTTATTTTCTTGACATATGAAGTGAGAAAATTCCAATTTTTTGCCCAGGTACAGAGCACGTTTAGTTCAGTGTGGTACCTCAGCTGTCTGAGGGAGGTGTGAGGGGCAGTTTTTCAGAAATCATCTTTTAAAACACAATTTAATGTTTTTTAGATGTGTTTTCTATCATTGAAGGTTTTTCTGTTTGTTGTGCAGCATAGTGATATACTTTGGAGGTTTTGGTTTTGAAAAGAACCTTTATGTACAATCCATAAGACACAGTATCATGTTGAGCATAAATAACTTTCATGTCCAATACCTGGCGACAATAGAACTATTTTCCAGTGATCCCTTACATTAGCATAGCTCATTAATGAAAGATCATTTAGCTGTACTAAATGAGACACTTTGAGCCAGAGATTATTTTACTAAAAGCATATGATACAGGTCCATTTTGATTTTTGTAATGATTTCTTATGAATTTGAAATAAAATGTGTAGAACTGGGCTAATACTGTGAAGTATTGCTGTGTATATGTATATTACCTTGAATGCACCCTCACCAGGGAACAAAAGAAAAACAGAAAGCTACACCCATGATTTGGTCAGGTGACAAGCACTGATGAGTACATTCTGTGGGAGAGCAGATTGCACAGACAGACATAGACATCATTGGAGGTATGTTTTAACCATTAGGGGGTTTTTACTGTAGTGTTTAAATTATGGCATGTTAGAGAGATCGAGGCGTCTATATCATGGTTTTTACTGTCCTCTGTCTTTCTTAAGCACAGCCTGGTTTGAGACGAGGACTTTTGTAAGCAGTCAAAGGTGAGCTAATTACACTATCTCGTTTCATAAGGGGAGTTTTACCACTCTGTTACTTAAAAAAGAAAGATGAATCTTGAGCTAATCCAACCATGATGTGCATGAAAGCGTTGTTCAGAAAAAGGTCAAACAAATGCTATGTTCACAACTTCTTTTTTTTTTTACTTAGGTAGAACTTACTTCCTGTTTTAGGAAAAGCCGAATGCTGTTGTCAACAGGTCCATCTATGACGATGATACAGTAGTCATATATTATATTATATTAATATAATATAAATATATTAATATATTTAAAGAGACCCCAATCTCTTTAAAATATCTTAATGCATACATTATGCTTTAACAAAAAAAGACTGATTAAAAATACTGTATCTCAAAAGGTCCTACGTCTGTGCACACACAGGTGTGGAAGTGAATTGAAAAAAGTGTGGGTGTGGTTGCCATACAGAGGCACAATAAAATTCCACACATCAGAGTACACATGAACTAACTTGCAGGTATAAACATAGTTCTTTCTCTCTTGCATATGCAGTCTTCAACCTTTGATATCAGCAGAGTGTGTACACAGAAAATTTGAATTTCACAGCTGGGATTTCTTTCCTTCTTTTCATCAAAGAGCCCGGGAGTTGACACGAAGGACACATGGACTGGTGGATTTTCCTCAAAACAGGTTTTGCCCTTCTGTGGATTTTCTTCTTTATTGATGGTAAGATTAAAAGGGTGGCTGCAAATTTATAAATGCAATTTCAATACATGCATTTTATTTTGTTGAATTGTTCCCAATGGGATAATCCTACACTGTCCATCTGTTTAATTGGTGACAAAAGATCCTGACAAAGTGAAAACCATTATCTATTTTCAATTCCCTGAAAAGAGTTTGATGGTGCTCATTTTCTGCAGGGGGATAGCATGCTCGGATGATATCCTCTGCCCTCATAGTTGGAGAACAGACTTTAAAGCAGTGGCAGATAGTGTTTGCTGTAGTTCATGATGACAGCCACAGTCTTAAAACCATTCTGACCCGGTTACTGTCTTTATCTGCAGGCAACGCTGTGCTTGAGCTGCAGCTATTCTTCCATGATCTGACCAAAGCTACTTGTCACTTGTACCTGGCCCTTCTTCCACTGCGCCGAGCCACCACCCACTTGTGCAAAAGTATAATACATCCGGTCTGGTATGCAAAGCAAAGCCTGTCTGCCCACAGCGACCACACAGATTCCAAGAAACACCTCCAACAAGACCAGCTCCAGGCCAGGGAAGGCATATTGCACTTTTTGGAAGGCATGTGTGTGGTGTGTGAGACAGTGCCCAACCTGATGGGTGCAATTCTCAGCCTGGGCATCGCTTTCTGTCACATACCAAAGGCAGGGTTTTACATGGTGGCCGCCATGCTGCGCAGCATCCAGATCTGCCTGTTCTCAGAAATCAATGGTGAGAAGGAGAAATGGGAGAAGGAGCAGCTAAGAGCCAAAGAGACAGAAAAAAAAGAATTCCAACGCGCTGGAGTAAATCAAGGTGTTCTGTCTGGAGCTTGTCAGTGCTTTCTGAAAAAAGGTCAACGTACCACCTGTGCATAGATCATCTGTACCCATGTAAAACACAATATAGAGCTAATTGGCACATAAGAGGCCTTCTTCTGTCTGATGATGTAGCAAATGATGTTACTATCCACCCTACCCATATTCGTTGCACGTGTAATTACACAAACATGGCTTAATGTTATATTCAATAAAACAGAATGAATGAGAAAAAATAACTTCACTTAAACAGTGTGAGAGTGGGATTTCTTGCAGAGTGAACTGGTAAACTCTGATGCTGCGTGGTTCCTACCAAACCCATGTCCTGACTACTCCTGGTGCATCTGCCTGTGTATGAGTGTGAGTGGTTTGACCTTGATCTCTATCACCTGTAATGACTGAGGCTGTAACAATTATAGGATAGTCTGCTGCAGATGGTTTGTGCTGCGGTAAAATGGTCACAGTCTGAGTTAATTTGCTTCAGTTTTAAGTGTTTATGAGCTCATTGGTGCATCGGCCATGCCAAATGATTCTTTGTTGTCATTTTCAGTCTCTTCCTCCAAGGAACTGATGAGACCTGCCATCTGAGACTCATCCTTTGACTTACTGAGACTCATTAATGCCTCCAGGCTCACTGGGCAAGAATGGGCAAGAAAATCATGTCTAAACTCAGACTGTAGCCAATAATATTACTGTGTGCATTTAAGCCGGGAACTACTGAAACAGAATTTCATTGTGCCATGCATAATGACAATAAAGATTCTTGATTCTTGATTGATAATAACTGCTATCTATGTATGTCTTCCCCAGTCATCCTCCAACTTGTGTGTGGGATCTGTGTCAAATACCATATAATGCCAACTTTTACTTGTCAGCAAGGGGAAGTCTCCCTTGTTTAACTGAGACATAATCGTTTTGATAAGGTGGTTTACTTAGTCATGCAGCACCTGTTGAAACATGACATTATCGGCCAGTCTTGGGATACAGATAAACATGAAGTGGTAATCAGGGTTTGTATTTACTGAGGCTATGTGGTGGGCGATGTATTTTACTCAGAGTCCTGTTTAATCTCTCAGTCCCTCCATATGCAGAGAGACTGTAGGAATACAACTTGAGTAGTTCAGAGATAACTTGACTCTCAAAGGTGGTCCCTTGATCGCTATGGACATAAGGTGCATCTACTGGTTTTCTTTTTTAATCTTTTGGACATTATGTTCAGATAGAGCTGGAATTTGGGGAGCCCAAAAACATAAACTTTTAAAAACAGGTCCAAAAGAGAATTATTGGGGGTGACCACAATGGGCTATACAACAATATTCCAAATAATTTTTATCAATAGTCACAAATTATTCTTTAAAAGTCCGTTATTAGGCCACAATTTGTCCATCTAGTTAATTCTGGTAAATATCCTGTATAGTTTAGTGAGGTCAATGAGCTAGTGATGTTAGATTAGTAGAGTATTTTCCCTGCACCATTTCATGAATGGAATATTTCTGAGAAACAACAAATTGCAGATGATTCACCCATATTTTAAAAAGTAATATGCTGACAATTAGTGTAATGATGGTTTTATCAAAAGACAGACTCCGCCAGAATGCATCAGTTATGGTGAGTATAAAACCAAGCATGATTTTAGATCAGGGCATGATAGTTGCATAACAGGGGTCTTCCAGAAGACTCTGCACTTGGAAAGTCAATCTGAAAGTTGGAAACTTTTCAGATTAAAAGTTCCTGAAGCTGGTCAACATCATGTGCATGTGCATTTGAAAGGCTGTACTTGTGCAGAATTCTTGCAGCATCCTGTTGTAGATTGTGATTTGGTAAAGGCCATATTTTTTAACCTCTTCAGCCACAGTGATGTGAAGCCCTAACCCTGAATGAATGAATGAATGAATGAATGAATGAATGAATGAATGAATGAATGAATGAATGAATGAATGAATGAATGAATGAATGAATGAATAACCCTTACTTAGTTTGGGAAACTGATGCTAATAATTAAATGCTACAATAAGAGTATTAGTGGCCTTATTTGTGAAGAAAATAACAGAAAACTGCAGAATAAGTACAGTTTAATCTGCACTTTATGGTCATAAAAGCGATGCACTTGAACATTAATTAATATGCAACATAATACACAAAAACATTTTTATGTGCTTCATCATGTTCTTTCATTCCTGAAAATTTACACAACTGAGGTCTTTGGGTGAGAATACCAGTAAAAAACAAAAGGAGCTGTACATTTTAGCATCTTTGCTACAAACTTTTTGGCTGTTGTCTTGATTCCCATCTGGAGAACCAGCAGCTGGACTGATGGCACCGTCCGTCTGTTGTAGCATCGAAGTAGCGCGGCACGGTATCAAGCCTAGAGAAGACACACACAAAATCATTGCTGCCATCCTGAACTGTGTATGTTGCAATGTATGAGAAAGCTACAATGAAAACAGACAAAAATATGACCTAACAATTTAAAATTAAATTTCACAATATTGTATCCGTACCTGCCAGTTTTCTTTTCCTTCAGTCTCAGGTGCAGCGTGTCCTTGCCGTAGGCTGTTTTGATCTATAATGAAAACAGAACATGGTTTATCACCAGCCAATAGATCTGATACTGCAAAGGGAATATTTGATCCTAAATAACAGCACATTGACAAAGTGAAAGGCAGCGTTTGTTAAGGGGGATAAAGACATAAAAAATGGCAGAATTAGGGTGATGATAGTACAGGAGCTCCATACGGTCCAAAGGTCCCCATCAAATGTTCATAGGAGTACCATTAATGAGTGTCTTGTAGCTCAGAGGTTTTAAAACAGTTAGATGATGCATACCCCTCAGTGTTTATAACAAACAGCTGTACTTAGAAGGGACAGGACAGGAGGGTAAATATAATGCATTTGAAAGCCAGTTTGAACACACTGAATCTTCACCTTGGAGTTACAGGGTTGTAGGTAGCCACTGTACAAGCTCTGCCCCCTTTTGCCCTCCACAGGGCTGCAGCTGGACACACGTTCCCCCACTCTCTTCTGGAGGGGAAACCAGACTTGTTCAGTCCACTGTTTGTGGAGCAGCTCCCTCCTCCTTAGCTCTGCTACATCCCGCTGGCTCAGGAAGCTCTCCAACTCCTAAATGATGGGATGAGATGGACAAGCAAACAGTCCGCACGCTGTTGCATCCTTATGTTGCCGGTTCTAGTTAAAAGCAGCATAATTACAGATGTTACCTTCATAAAGCCATTTTCTGTGTCCAGTATCGGCTGGATTAGCTCTTGCACTTGCTGATTTTCAACCTCCATCTTAGCCTAAATAGTGGCACGTGAAAAGAGAAAATTACAAATCTTTCTTCCCAAACAGAGAGCAAGTTCAGTTGAGTATAGTACCTGGAGTTGTCTGAGGGAGGCGTGAGAGAGCTGATCCTCTTTAAAGCTGTGCACTTGCCCATAAGTAGAGGAAGTCTTGTTTCTTCTCCCTGGTCTACTCCTCGTCCTGGCACTGGGCTGAGACAGACTCTGTCTGCTCTCTGTATTTTTTTTCACGTCTGCCATGCAGTCCTGAAACATCAACCCAGTGAGCCCATACTGGTTTTATGTGAAGATATGAGAAAACATGCAGTCGATACCATATGAAGCATACAGTTTCTTCTTTATACGTCCCAAAATCACACATAAAAAGATGAGCCAAACATCTGAGGCTCCAAGTCCGGACTCCATCCAACTCTAAACTTTGTAGCCCAGAATGAACTATGAACTCTTTGAAACCCCGCATCCCTGAGTTCAGAGACAAGAAATAATCGTGTCGGTGTACAGCAAGCAGCACAGCAAGCACAAAGGGCTGTGGCAGATTCTGTCGCCACATGGAAACATGAGAAGCTTCTTGCTGTTACGCGAAAATTTGCAGCAGAACATGCATGTTATCACATAATTGTTTTTTTTGGCATGACTTAACCTTCTGTGCAAGAAGGCTGTTTTCTTCCCTGTACATTTTGGTTGCTTGAAAACTATATTCTTTTAAGATCTAAAAAAGATATGAGGATCACTGGAGGGTGGCAGCAATATCTCTTAGTAACCTGAGACCTTTCCATTCATCTTTACTTAGACCCTGAGATTACAGCTTTGTGCACTCAGACATGACTCACATGAGAAAGAGAGCGATCCATTCATTATCCTCAGACTCTCTGAGCGGGTCAGAGCACACACACTGCACCTAGGCATGCTGACATCTAAAGACCGGTGATAAATAATTAGTTGGTAACAGCCTCACTCTGTCTTCAAAGAAGGAGCTGTTCAGACTCGGGGATATAAACCACGGCTCAGAGGTGTAAAACAGAACTAAATCAAATGGAACCAACAACATTTAGATGATTATTTTCAAAAAATAAATATGGGTGTCCAATGGAGGGTTACGTGAAAATAATTTTTGAATAATCCCTTAAACCAGCTTCTAATAACTGGCTCATCGAGGAAGTCTTGTAGAACAGTGCTAAATGTAGTAACACTTTTTGAGTACAAAAAATTTAAAATAAATGAGTAAATACATGAATAAATGAATGAATGAATGTATGAATGAATAAATAAATAATTAAATAAATAAATAAAA
>JAVQJG010137222.1:0-34762 GCA_036024015.1 Craterocephalus amniculus | reverse complement strand
TAGATAGATAGATAGATAGATAGATAGATAGATAGATAGATAGATAGATAGATAGATAGATAGATAGATAGATAGATTAGTTGTGGTGTTATACTGTACATATGAAATAATTGAGACTCCGACTTCTGTAGACATTTACCCAAGCAAACAGTAGAGGGGGCCATCTCTCCACTCATTTTGCTCCACCTCCTCTCACATAAACACATCTATGCTGATGATTTACCTGGTTGTGTTCAGTCAGGTAGAATGTGTGTAATTCATGCTGGATGACACAACGCTGCTCTGCTGCAGATGGAAGTGATTTAAGCTTGTCAGGCGATAACATCTTGAGTGTTCTGAGAATCGCAGCTCGTTTTTTATGCAAGTAAGTAGGTCAAGACGAGCGTCAATAATGAATACGCCAGGAATCTGCTGTAAGCTTTATGTATACTTTATGTAGATACATGTAATGTACAACGTGACCAATAGCTTTTACAGAGAATATAAAAGTTAACGCAACCACATGCCCACACAGGGCAGTAGAAGATCATATTGAGCCCTTCCCACAAGGCTTTCAATTTATTTTACAATCACATAGAAAACTATTGGTGTTTTTGACATCATCATCAGCATTATCAATTATATTTTCTTCATCACTGCTATTACTTCACCAATGTCATCATCAGTAACATCAAACATATTCACTAGAATCTTCATAATCATTATAAATACAACCATCTTTCTCACTCATCAGTCATGGCTTTTGAACAGCTTAGTCACAGTTACTGACAAAATTCTTTTCATCATCATCTTCATCATCACCATTACTATTGTTAGCATATATCTTCTGATGATTATGTTTAAGGCTTTTGCAGAGAAGACCCCAAACTTCAGTTGATGCAAACTTGTTACACAGAGTGTGCATACTACAACAAAGAGACCAGAAAACCTATACATGATATTATATACATACATAACTTATGCTGAACATTTACAGGTAGTAATTAAACCATTTCACAGAATGAAAATAAATACAAAAATGATAGCTGATTGGTATTTAGGAGTTTTTTAAAAAGGAACACAAAAGCAAGCAAGGATCATCAGGAGTACAAATGCAAACCACAACAATACACCGACCTTCACTAACATAGGCAATAACCAAGAAAAAAAGAAAGAAAGAAAGCTTAATTAAACTGGTACCTGTTTCTTGTCTGAATTAAACCCACTTTTTGACTGAAAGGACATTTTAAAATCAATGATTTTAAAGTTATACTCCTTACAATGTTCCATTAAAACAGATGTATATTTAGTTAACCACCTTTCTGAGAACAAGGCCACCTTGTAAAAACTTTGTAAGATATTTATCCCTGCCATCACATCTAAGTATTGGAGACATTTAACAAAAAAAGGTTCATTAGGCTAAATATGAGTACATAAGTTACTATTTTGCTCGTTCATTTGGATGAACGTTTGATAAAGTGGTGTATAAAGAGGGGAATAACCAGCTGTGAAATCTTAAGGATTATAACTTCCAAGTCCAAAAAGCGGGTGTAATCTGAATCTTCATCAAAAGCACCGTTGCTAACAAACCAAAACAAAAAGTATGCACATTTAAAAAGTCTCTGCTCAATGTAGATAAATGAAATCAGTCCAGCTGACTCAAGACTGCAACCCTTTGATTAAAACCCAGATGTGAGCCGTGTTTTTCTGAGGTTACTCTGAGCAGGGCACCTGGAGAGAAAAATTCAGCACCAGAGTGAGTAGACATGACCACACGCTCCAGCTGAGGTTATACTGCACTGATTCAACCACCGTCCCTCAAATGTGTCCCTCCGTCGTCTCACCCCACCGTTCACGAGCCCATTTTATCTCCACAGTCCATAAAAACATCCGTCTGAATGCTGATACCAAACTTCAAGGTTTTGTAAAGCACAGTGAAGGGAACATTTGCATCACTCCTGCACCCATACTGTAGATGATGTGTGCACTGACAGCATGCACACTGCTACATACACACACACAAACATCTTGGTTTATAATAACCCACACACATGCATGTGCACCTGAAACATGGCAGTTGTGCTTAAGGGGAAACTTAATATGACCATGAGTGGGGAGGTAGAGGTGAAATATGAGATGGAGGAAACACAGACATGCTGGTGGGTTATTTTGCTGCTCTGTGTGAGAAGCAAGTGCACATTTTTGCATTTCCTGGAGTCCTGCTGTCGCCTCGGTAGCGAGCGACGTCCTCCCAGCTACTGCAGAGGAGGTTTGGCTTCCAGTCCAGACGGTCATTTCTGAGGTGAACCAGCGCTCCAGCGTGCAGTTTTATGTGTTCGTGGACTGAAGGAGTGAAAGATGGAGGGTTTTGGAGGTTGACAAGATTGTCCTTTTCACTTCTTGTTGGCGATGCGCCTCTTCCTGGTGGCCAACATGTCGTAGAAGGGGTCTCTGCTAATGCTGGCCCTAGAGAAGCCAATCAAAGGACAGCGACGATATAAATAAGGCCACATGAGAGGAGGGTCTCAGACATCTTTGATATGGAAATGCAGGCACATTTGTGCAGACCCCTGCCTTAACTAGATCGTAAAAGAAAAAAGAAAAAGGAAGAAAGTTTGTGCAGTGACCTAGTTTGGTTTCCATGGTTTCAGAAAACGAAACCCCCGCCTCCCAAGTTTTTTCCAAGGTACACTGGTTTTTGCTTGAACCTCTCACGAGTTCCCGCTTCCAGAACTCTGCCAAGAACGTAGTAAAACCTACGATCGCGCGGCTTCCTCCTTGCTCCCCTGCGGGTTTATTGGCCCGACGGTGGGCAAACAATGGCGCTCGAGATTACTGACTCCTCTACGCTCCCTCGCTCCCCTCTTTTAAGAGCGATGGAGAGGCAGCTCACAATGAGAGCGAGTGAGTCAGGAAGCCATTTGGGCTCTGTTGAGAAGCCCAGTTTCACGGCTGCTAAATCCTGTTAGCGCCAGCACAAAGCGAGAAGAGGCTCAACCCCCCACTGCGGATATCTCTGATTCCCTTTGTAACACCAAACGCTCAAGAATGAGCCTGCATACGATGACTATGCCCCTCCTTTAGAGCTCACCGTCGTTTTTTCAACAACCCAATTTCATGAAACAACAGCTCCACCGTGGAGCGATCCAATCCAGGCAAGGCTGCCGTGACTAATTTAACACTTTTCTCCTTTTCTGTCATTCAGAACATCGAACATGTCTTAAGGAAGAGACAAATCTAAAAATTACATACTTTTGCAAACGCATGCATTCAATCTGACACCCGGAACCAAACGAGTTGGCTTGGCATCATCTGAGTCTGTGTATGTGGCACCGAAGGACTGTGGGTTTATAGAATTCAGCATTTTTATAAAAAGCTTCAGTAGAACCCAGAAACAGAAGCTTCCATGGCTGCATATGGATCAACCTTAACGCAAACCCTAACCCTTGCTGAGCTATAAGCAGTGACTTATCCCCGATCATTTCCCCAGTGAATACTCTCTGAAGGTACAGCGAAAAGAGGAGGAGGGATTGCATTATATTATGGTATGGAAGAGAGTTGGTTCTGTTTTGCTGTCTTCCATACTGCACCATCTTCTATGCAGGGGCATTTTAAGAGCATCCATCATTAAGGTTACCAACAGCAGTGTTGTTATAATTGTGAGAGTTATTTATGGTATCAAACCATCAAACCATACTCTTTAATCCATGGCAACAATTTACAGTATACACAACTAGAAAAAAACTTTTCACTGCTACTGTATAAGCAACTATTTTCTTCTTTCTTTCTTCCAATACTTTTCTTTCTTTTATTTTGAAATGTGTATAAATGAACATTTGTTGTGCAAATCGGATTGAGCCCCTTCGCTTGGCTTATGCAATGATGCAGGTGGTTTAAAGAGCTGTAGATTGTTGCTGAACTAGAGAAGGCCCTGACCAGCACCGTGGTGAACATCAGTTCTTGGACAGATGTAGAAATAAAATGCGATTGTAATTTTTTTCATTCAGACAAAAATTGTAATGAACCTCCAGCCGTAAAGCTGCATATGTGGCGTAGCTGTTGTTTTAGAGATGCAGTTTATTTTCCATTACATCTTTATGTTAATGTTTATCTTTAAGTTCAGGACCACAGGGGGCCTGGATCTTATCTCAGCTCTCCATGTACACTCACTCCCAACACCGGTTCAGAGTCACCAGTAAATCTAACATGCATGTTTTCAGACTGAGTGCGAAAACCTATCAAATGAACTTTAGCCTGAACGGGGAGGAAACTTCAAAGATGTAGACTCAAACCAGAAACCACCACCATGCTACCTTGTAGCCCTGCCATTATCATTACAACAGGAATAAAAAGAGTTGTATGTCCCAAAGTTTGTCTGAAAGACTGTTTGAACAGATGTTGAAGATCTGAAACTGGAGATCCGGCAAATCCAGTTTTTAGTTGATTGGTAACATGATTAACACTTAAAAACTGAGGAAGATGTAAAAGAAAAAAAACCATTGGTAGCAAATGTAAGAATTTGAAACAAAAGTTAGTTATTGAACACAATATGAAATCAGCTTTTCATATTGTGTCTAAAATGTTGAACTTTATGCAAAAATGAAAAGCCCCAAATGATAATTTTATAGGGCACTGTGGCACTTACTTTATGGATTTAATCCACTCCTCTTTCTCCTCAGGTGTGGGGGCTGATATCCTGTATACCACATGGTTGCCCTCCACAACGCGGCCATCTGCCTCCGTCTTGCAGGCTTTGATCACCTGGCCCTTGTGATTGGGGTTATAGAGCTCGAAACAGTTCTACAGAAAGAACAAATAGTTTAAATTAGCTTTGGTCGAGAAATGGTTTAACAAAGGGAATATTTTCTAAACACGGTAACCAAGCAGCAGCAGATATATGAACCAGAATTTTGGCCTCTAATGAGGCGACACTCACAGGTTTCCTGGGCTCCTCCACTTCCCTGATGCTCAGATTCTCCAAGGGGATTATCCCGCGAGGCTCCTTGTCCTGCAAGAGAGAAAGAGAAAGACAAGAGGCACCAACATGAGAGGAGGGAAAAAGACAAACAAGTAAGAGAGAGAAATTGATTTGAAAATAAAGAAGTAATCAATCAGGAAAGCAGCAGGAGAAGATAAGAGAAGATGAGAGGAGGCAAATAAACGATAAAATCAGTGATAAAAAATTGTCAAAGGGATTTGTTTTGGAAACAAGAATAAAAAGTCCACTGTGACATGCTGTTAGTGATGAAATCAACCTTGTGTGTCTCTCCTCTCGTCCTCGCTGCTCTTTACTGGACCAGATAATGTGTGCAAGCGGCAGTCAGACTAGAGGACGGGACATAATGATAGTGTCCTGAAGGATAATACCAGGGTAGCAAGAGGACGTTGCTGATGCTGCAGAAAGCCCAAAGAGTCCCTGATAAAATCTTCAAGCACTACTAACAGTAAATGCTGCTAATCGTAATTCAGCGGGGTAAAATGCAGGAACTAATAACTCAGCCAGCAATACGCTAACATGATCAGAAACACATGCACAATTATAAAGATGCAAGTTCATGGTGTTCATGTGAGACTCACGGTTGTGTATTCGAAGTAGTAGAGGCAGTTGTCCGTCAGGATGAACCACCGTCTCTTCCAGGTTTTCACCCGGCCTCCTGGCAGGAAAGAGAAAGCGGAGACAGGAAGTGACACAATGGCCGCAGTGACAGACTGGCTGTCTCCCGTCAGGAAAAAGAGCAGGATACGCCACGGTCTTTAATGAGGTCGAGCCACATCCTCTGTGCTTTCTTATTCTTATTTAAAGGTTGCATCCATACAATGAATTATCTGAGCGCTATAATTTCATTTCCTCTCGTCATGTGATACATAAATGCATAGTCCACTGAAAAGTAAATTAGCGAGCTTCCTGTGAGTCTGCTACCTCTTTTTCTGTGTCAAGTCCTTCATTTAGGATTAGGTTTGACATTAAGAAAACACTGTATGCCCTGTAATTTTGAGGTCATACAGTATTGAGGCTACATTTTCAAATAAACGCAAATTGGGATCTGATCTGAAATCTAACCCAACAATCATGCTGAACTTTAAATGATGACTCAAACAGCTATGAATTATTTCATACTTTGCTTATTCATTTTTCAGGAGTGCAGGATGAAACCTCATTGGCTCTCAGAAGAGCTGAGCAAACTCAGCACTTGATATGAACCCAACAAGGCACTTGATGTGCAAAAAAAACCAACCACACATAGACCAAACCCCACAGCTAGCACCTCATGCATAAACTTCTACAAAATACAAAAAAAAAATCCCAATCCCAAATGCATAAATAGAAAGCGAGTGCAAATGTCCAAAACGCTTGTTTGAAGCAGGATTCAGCCTCTGGCAATGACAGCAGCACTTGGAGTTGGGAGAAAACACTATAAAATGTAAAGCAGATACAGAGGATTCTCCATAAGCGGGACGCTGGTGTCTTGTGTGTATTCGCATGCAAACTTGCACCTTTTACACAAAATACATATCAAAACATTATGAAAGTCTTCAGGAGTGTGTGTGCACTCACTGACTTTCTACACTGCAGCACTTTCGTCCAATTTTCTTGCTCTCTTACAAGATCCTACATGAGGCACACACACAATTACCAATGCTCTGCGCTTCCCTAACATATCAATAGACTCTGGCTATTGGATTAGCATGTCCAAATTTCCGCTCTGCATAGAGATATTTTCTTTTAAGGCATTTATTCCTCTTTATCCTCCTGGGTTTATTTTTAGAGGGTTGAATTAGAAATATTTTTGTGAGAACTTGTGCGGGAAATGGCTCCAGGGAAGAGCGGTACTAGAATGTAATCATGTTAGGTCTGTGAGCCACAATGGGGCTATTTGCATTCGCGCTTGCAAGCTTGATGAGGCCACAGAGACGTTACACAGAGTTAGAAGAATGTGCAGGTAAAAGCCAGGTGTGTGTGTGTGTGTGTAAACACGGCAATAAACCTAACCACCTGCAGCGAGTTTGCCCTTTAACCCATGACAAACAGCACCCAGGCTACTTAACATTCATTACGTCCAATAATAAAACTTTAAGTGTTAAAGAAAGGACATAAACGAATGGCGATAAGATCCTATGTAAGAATGTAGGGACTGCTGGAGCAACGGCTAAGTGATGAAGTGAGGTTCAAATCAAAAACACATGGAGTCAAGCAGGAAGAAATTGCAAAAAAAGAGCACATGCGTGCACCAGTTACACATCCCAGGGCTCAAAAACACAAAGTAATGTTTCCTCCATGAATGCTTTAAGATGCTTCCCACAGGTTCCAGATTTATAAATGTTGCATAACCAAAAACAATGCATGCACCGTTTACCACAGAAGCGATTATGCACTGACTGCTTTTGTGTAGCAATGGACTAATCACATTCCTTCCCTGGTGTGAAACCGCACAATTGTGGAAAAACTAAATATATGTTAAAAAAAAAACAAAAAAACTTTATCTTAGATAATCTCTTTTTAATATCACACCAATATGACTAGAGTATAAGTCAGCCAACCATTAAAAACTCAGACTAATGCATTTTCTCTTAAGGAAGGAAAAACGAATAAACATCTACAAAGGTTATGACTTAATAATGATGATGGTTAAATCATTGTAAACTTTTAATTTTAAAGCCACGTCTTCTTACTAAAGTTTTACATAATAAAAAAGGACAGCAGTTACAGCTCAGTTACATAGAATTAATTTGCAATTAGAGTCTTCCAGATGTAATTAAGGGCACATGGTGACTAATCTTATATGTAAGTCATCAGTGAAGCATAATTAAACTAAGGCAGATGCTACTTAAACCTGACAGACATTTCCTCACAGGCTTTTTAACATCATTAAGTATGTTGATGTTGGGTTTAACCCAAACAATCCTGCAGCCCTTTTTTCCTAAACCATGAGTCAACGAAAAAACTTTATAAGACTCTAAAATCAAAAAGTTTAGGGTAAAACTCATGTCTGAGCCACTTCATGTCCCAAATTGCTATCTTTATCAGAACATTTTACAACCTTTCCTTCATTGTTTCCAACCTGACCCAAAGACTTATCTTATAAGGTTCATGCTTAATCCTGACTTTCATTTACACCTTCAGGCTACCCCTAACAAAGACCTCAGAGTCAGAAATGACCTTAACCTTCAGCCTACAGCCTACCCCTAACAAAGACCTCAGAAATGACCTTCAGCCTTGGGGTAAATTAAGGTCATGTCTTTTTTCCAAAAAAGAGAAAAGCTGTTTTTTCATCGTTGGCACAGATTCTGTTAAATAGTGATGCGAGCTCATTGTTACAGCTTTCATTTAGATTGGAGACATTTTGTATAATGTAATTAAAAACCGGCTCTAGTTACACAGGAAAGCCTTCATGGTTTTTCAGGGGATTATCTCATCACTGTACAATATTCTCATAAAAACCTTGTGTCTTGACATTGATGTAAATGTTACTTTGACTTAATGCAGAGGATCAAACTTTTTAAGACACTGCAAACCAGAAAAACAGCTCTGGAACCATTTATGGAAACTCAAAACTCCTCATATCCCACCGTGACATGACTGGACTGCCCCTTTGTGTGGCTAGTTTAATGGTTTCCCCTTCTTTTCATTGGAAGGTGTAAAGACAGTACACAGAGAGAGTTTGACACTTCACTACTTTTCCATTTCTGCCGAACTTTGGAAGTGGATACATTAGGATGCCTCCAGTTTTTTAAGCCAGACCAATTATGTGTCAAAAGTTTATTGCAAATTTTATACTTTCATTCAACAATATTAAAGTTACCTTGATAAACTGCCGAGTTTCACCTTCATGGGGTTCTTACAAAATCAGATTTTTGTTTTTCAAGAAACACCCCCTTCATATTGATTCTATTTAAACTAAGTAGGTTAAAAATGCAACCACTGATGCTTTAATCCAGCTTACTTGGTTAAAAGCTCTCTCTACCTCTGCTATGTACATAAATGGCCGCTTTCAAGCATTTTACAGAGGAATAAAGTCACAGTTAAAGAACAAAAAACTGCACCAGTGAATGAATGAAATCATCCGGGACGTCCTGCATTCTGTCGGCAGCCACGCTGACACTAACCTAATTTCAGGAGCCAGCCTTCTCTGTCTGGGTTGAAGAATGTGTGCGTCAGGTCATTCCCGTCGTCCTCTGGGATCTTAAAGGGTTCGCTTTTGATGCTGTCGTATAGATTCTGGAAAGAAAAAGCAACGAGGCAAAATGCTGATGAGCTGGAACGTCTCAATTAGTGTCTGACTGTCTGCTTTTTCTATTTGTTTTGGTATTTTATAAACCATAAATCTATATTCAGTAAAATCCACACTTCTGCCAGAATAACGGTTCATATGCAGACAGGGCAAAAGGTGTTCAGACAACCTAACAAACTAATTAAAAAGCTCTCACCCTGAGTAGCTCCTCTGGGAGGTCTCCCCCCTCATTGATCCCTCTGTTCATGGAGATGAAGCGCTCCACTGGGGGCTTGTCTCTGACGTTGGGATTATGAAGGCTGGTGTTCAGCATAATAATGGCGAATGATAGGACATAGCAGGTGTCTGTGAAGGTAATTGCACAAAGAGTTACTGAGAAACTAACTGCTGCGCAAGGCATCATCTATGTGTGTGTGGTTGTCCTTCCTGCTTGCGCTGAGCTTATGTTTAGGTGATTTATAAGCAAGCCATAAATCAGTTTGTTTACTAATCAACAAATTTAGAATTCTGTAAAATAAAAAAAAACAAGTTTAATCAACAAAAAGCCTAGTTTTTCTAACACACACACAACGCTCTGAAGCTAAGTGTGCATGCAGTCATGACCTCAGGAAAACGCACACATATGCACGGTCCACTGCTCTTACAACTCCACGTCATAACTCCTGCTCGCCTCATCCTCCACCTCATCCATCTATACACTAACTGCTCCAGTCAACATCCTCTGCGCTGTAATTTATCGCACCGGGCGCTTTGGGCTTGAAAGATGACCAATAACTTAGTCTGGGTGTGTCACCGCTGCAGCACATTAATATTCATGACCCGACGCTGTCACCCATGTCCTCGCTGAAGACAGGAGCAGCAGACAATGCACAACAAGACTGTAGTAATGCCCAGAGATCGATTTCATTATCACTGCTGAAGACACAGGAACTGATGACACCGGGGTTAATTAATGAGCAACATGTTAAACTCAAGTGGAAAATGGAAGCAAAGTAAAAGGGGCTCAGGTCCAGACTCCAAGATGTATGTCTGTGTGCAGGGAAAAGTGGTGACATGGTAAGATATACAGGTCCAGCTCTCTAGTGGAAGAAGACAGGCAGTCAGAGGCATTGATCTGCGTCTGAGGTGGTCTACCTGGCACATATTATCTGTCCAGTCTGAGTCATGAGTCTGCCGCGGTGTGTGTGGGTGCAGTACCTGTGGACTGGAAGACGCCAGGATTGCACTGGCAGTATCTGGAGGCAAACGCCTCCATCATACGATCGATCTTCTGGGCCTCGCCAGGAAGTCTGAAGCTCCACAGAAACTGCCTGCGACAGCAGAGAGAGGAGAAATACGTTGTGAAAAATTTATGCAAATGTGCATTAGAGTCGCTGAGGGTTTGCTGTAAATGAAAAAAACACCCTGATTTGCTTCAGATGTTAAGAAGAGAAAGAATCTAAATGAAGACTTTTTTTTTTTAGGATTTCTACAGTCAGGTATTCTCACAGCAGATGGCTTTTTAGTTCTGTGAGATTCTTTTATATGGTTTTTAGTTCAGGGGAAAGGTTTATGGTAAAACCCTTAGTTTTCACTGTCATCCTTTCATCATCCTGCAAAGGGTGTGAAGTTTGCCTCAAGAGTTTGCCACTATTTTTCTTGTATTGAATTTAACTTGCTAACTTTCTCCACAGGCAATGGCAGCAGCACAAACCTAAAATATTGCTCAATCAATCTTCCAAAACTGCCTTTCTCCAAGTTTGTTCAGCTTCTTTCAACTAGAGGACTTATTTTCTTTTGTTTGAATGTTCAGATTTTATGGGGAGGACACAGGAACTTCTTGTCTTTTGACAACTCTTCCATGAAGGACATATTTATGCAGGTGTGGTTGCACACTAGAGGAATTCACTTGACTCCAGAGCCTGATAAAAGGCAGTAATTTGTTTTTCGGCAATCCAACACACACTTCACTCTCCACTCAGAGGTCTTCCAGAGCTGAAGTCGACATCCACCCCACTGATGCTGTCAACTGCTATTTCTTAATCATGTTCAAAACTAGAGAAACTGCAATATTAAAACACTTTTTATCTTTTTATAACCTTTTCCTGCTTTGTGGGTATCAATTATTTATATTTTGCCAAGTAGCTGAGAAGTGCATAGGACTTGCTGATGATTTTTTTTTAAAACTCATATTCAGGAGGATTTTAATTTAAAGCAGTCGGTTTAATTGTTCTGTTTATTTTGATCCTGCATGGCAAACAGAGAACTGATCCCATAATAATGTATGATAGTATGAGAGACTGCTGCAAAATGTTAAAAATATATTTTAGTACATGTACTTCTGGATCCGGACGTTCTGCTCTGTATGTTCCCCTGAAACCTACTCAAGGGCAGCCCCCGGGTTTTATTTTGTTTATCTCACCTTAAGGCTTGAACGAGGTTGAGGTCTGCAAACTCATGGAGTTCCACAAATGCCTGAAGGACCTTGATGTTAAAATCATCCCTGGAGAGCAGGAGGAACATGTCACAAGTGGAAATATTTACATGACTTTTTTTTTTTTTTTAAAACAACAGAAGAATCAAACATAGAAATGCACTGGTGTACATTTTGGGATTTTAAATGTCACAGGAGCACTTTCAGAAACAAACTATTGAGCTGTCTGAGCCAGACATCGTGACATCCGTGTTGTTTTGACAGTCCCCCTGCCCTTGACCTCCCTCCGAGAAAAACCACATGTCCCCTCAGTTATTTTAGTGGCACGGTCTCCTGTCGCTGCTCTGCTCCATAAATCCAGACTGCTGACTTCCTGGAGCCTTACTCTCTCGCGTGAGCACAAGCAATGCAGATCTGACAGATGGGGAAAAGAAAAAGAAAGGTGGAGGGAAAACAGAGGGAAAACTGGAGAGCTCACCGTTCCCCTAAGTAGTCCCCGATGACGGTTTTGTTGAGCCCCTCGCCTTTGTAGAGGAACTGTGCAATGTCTTCAGGGGTGTTCTGGAGAAGATCGTTCTCCAGAAGAAACTGGATTCCCTGTTAAAAAAGAAAAACTTCATACTTCATTAACCAGGTTTGGTCTGTTTTATAACTTTGCTTTATAAAAGCATTAGGCTCATTCTACATGTAAACATTTAATTTAAAGATTAGGGCACACAGTTCAGGATCTGGTCCGACCTTTTTAGGATCCATGTTGAATTTCTTCCTTCCCATGGCGATCTGTTTGTTTCTTTGTGTTGTTTTACTGTGGTTAAAAGAAAAAAGAGAGAGAACTAAACTGAATACCATGTTGTTTGGGGCGTGGTGATGTTTCCAGGCTGCTGTGTTTGCTCAGTGCATCAGTTTGTGAAGAGTTTTAAGGACTCTTTGTTTATCTCTCTGCCAAATAAAGTTTGCAGAGGGTTGTGACCTTTTACTTGTGTTTATAGAAAAAGTGAAATCTCCTTAGCCATGGCCTTTTTGTATCTATTTGGGAAAAATATAATTTCCCTTTTTTAACTTCTTTAAAACACACACCAGCAACAGGGAACTTCCCGCCTTTATGTGTACGCTCCCAATGCTCCCAGTGTAACCAAAATAACCTCTGTAAGCCCCTTTACCAGCTGCACCTGAGGCACACAGCCTGACACATGGCCTCACTCCATCTCATCATCCAATCACACAAAAGCCCCTGAATACAGACCGTTTGGCTAATGTTTAGTCTAGGGGCTGTACCGCTTTATTCCTCAAACAAAGAATGATTAACACACAAACAAATAAGCTGACAGGTGTGCGGCTGAACGCGTAGAAGAGACAAAACGGGATTATGGCCTGATCTGCTGCATGAAAAATAAGCACTATGGCACAGACACTTGTTGGTTTCAGATAATAAATGTTTTTGCTATGAATTGTTCTGGCATCCTGGAGAGAAGACTGTTACTCATCGGTATGTAGGCCGAGTCCCTCCAACAGTCCATAGATTACATTACTAAAAAAGTTGAACCAATTTTTCCCATCTGTGTCCCCCTAATAGTGATAGGTGCCACATGGCTAATGGCTAACTGGGATATCTATTTTGGTTCGGTCCCACATCAGAAGCATTTTCTCTGGAAGCTCTTTACAACCGCTGGACATGCAAACTGCTCTACAAATGGTGGAAGCGAAGAAACGCATTCCTCCTTCCCCCAATACCACGGTCTTGTAGTTGGAGCTATTGTTGTTTTCTAATCTTGTTCATTGCAAATTTGAAAAATAAAGTAAATTTGTCTTTATGGTCAGTCAAATATAACAAAAAATCAATTAGTCAAAAAAAGGAAAAAGAAATACAAAAAATTGAAACTCACCTCTCTCCCACACAGGTTAACTGTTCAATCTCCGTCATTACTTCTGCAATCTCATACTTCAACCGCTGCAAACAAGGAAAAATGTCACACTCTTGAGTTAGATTTTTTTCCACTTCTAAAAATCAACATGTGGAAAAATCATGAGATGATTTGATTTTTACAATTTAAGATGTCACAACATATCAGTTCTGATTATAATCCAGATATCAAAAGAACAAAATATCAAAAGCATACACAAAGGATAATGTCAAAACATTATTAAATACCCCCGCTGATGCAATGAGTAGCTTCTCATTTCTTAACACTACCATGTGGAAAGATACATGACACGGTAGTGGAAAAGATGTTAGTATGTTTAGGTAGAGCCAAATCCTCAGCGTCAAGCAGAGAAAAAGTCTAAGCAGACGCAGAAATTACCAAAACTGGGTTAGAAACTGTCCAAAAGATTTTATAAAAACAGGAAAAACTGGGGGGAACCGTCATCTTCCAGGAAGAAATGTGGATGGAAAAAACTTCTGCCTGTGGGGGCAGTCTATGATAAGGCGTTGAAAAATGAATGGATGGATATAAATCTTGTGACAGAAGCTTACCGAAACAAAGCCTCGACGAATGCGTGATCAAAGCTAAACGCTGTCCAACAAAATATAAGCGTGTGACTTTTTTTTTGGTCGTGTAGCAGCTGCATGCAACAACTGAAATCGAAACTACGGGCACTGTGACATCCTTCAGCATGACTTCATCATGAAACCCACTTAAACAACTTGGACTGTTGGACATCCTCTTCCCTCATCCCTCTTTTACAAACAAATGATGGCGCTGTCATTGTTACTCACTTCAATATCATCCAGGAGCTCTTTTTTCCTGCGCCTTATATTCGACAGCTCATCTCTCTCCTCCAAAGACAGGTCCTCTGGCACTGGGAAATACAGAGAGGGGAAAATGAAACAGCATCCGAGTGAGAGAGAGGGGCAGGGTTATGAGGATGGATTAAATTAATTCACCCTCCGACCAGCCGAGCAGAGTCACACGGACTAAGCTTAACAGTGTGTACCTGTTCAACGAATCCATCGGAAAGACATCACATATGACCTAAATTAATGCACTTACAGACAGAGGTTCCACTTTCATTTTAAAGCTGAGGATTAAATACAGTAAAGAGACTGGAAAGCAGGAGGCCCCAGAGCTGATAGTTGTTTTTGCAGTCTTTTATTCTGCTGCATATTTAATTTAACCGAGCAGGTGGGTGCACGTTTGAGGAGAAAACGGCTATAGCTTTGAGCTTAAAATGTACACCATATTCAGATATAGGCTACTCTTCCTATATATTGAGAGTCCATATATATGCTTCTAGTGGCTGTAGAAAGGAGCTAATATGCTCTCAGATGGGTGTGAAACAACACAATAAAATAAGCATGAGGCATTAAGCACATTTTTGTTTTCTGGCTAGCTCATGGTGGGTCTTTAGTTTACAGTAAATGCATCAACGATTGTGTAAAAAACAGCTGGCTTTGCACTAACAGGACTTCGCTTATGGTAGTTTGTGGGGGTGTAAATTGGGATTTTGAGTAGTTGTGGGTTTGTACTGATATATTTGATATGTCAATTTGTGTGCAATGAAGAATATTGGCTTGTCCTGAGTAAAATGATGGTGATTTATGGCGTGATGTTTACATTGTTATGCAATGAGTTCATATTGGGTTCATACCGAGTGTAACTTTTGACTAATTAGTGTGTCATTATTAGACTTTAATTAGGTTGATTTAATAAAAATATTGTCTAACAAGCTTAGTAGGTATGTGTAGATTACACTGTGTGTTGAGAATAAAAAAGTATAATGATTGTGGTATGTGTGTGTGTTTTTAAGGTTTTTTATCCAACTGACTGATGGGAACTGAAAAAAACAATTTGTGGTTTGTCTGAGTAAATTCCAGTGGCTCTCTTCGTCGGGTTCACTCCTTTCAAGTGGGGAATGTCACAGAGTTTAAAATCACTAGACAAACATTATATCTTGAGAAAAAAAAGAAGCCGATTTTACTTTTGAATGTTTGATATTATTATTATCATATTACACGAGGACATCACATATTTGATGGTCTGCACCATATTACTAAATTCTGAGTAACTGGAACCTGTAAAACACTTATCATTGCAATTTGGTGATGTCAGAAAACATTTTGTTTTTTATATTTATTACATTATTTTTAGATCTAAATAATATGTAATAAAACATCTATAACCATGCAAATAGAGATCATCCAAATTTCATAAATGTGTATTTATTCGTTCCTCCTGACCCCATTAGCTAGAGGAAATCTGTAATGTAAGTCAAAGTAAAGCTGGGGTCTCAGGAGGATAAAGTAAAGCTCATGGCAACATCCATATTTTATGCCGTTGATTACATATTAAGCATGCAGTTTTTTATTTTCACATTCAGCATTTAGACAGCACCAGTATCATCAGAAGTTGTGTTTGCGTCCATGTGACAAATGTGATTTGGATTTTTTTTTATCTGTATCAACTCCTGAGGGAAATCCATGTCTCATTAGCTGCTAAATGCTCCACTGTGTTCACCTGTTACACTCCAACAGGATCCATCTGCTGTTCGGTGCTGAGACTCAAATGTACAGTGTGTCCACAGTCCGACTGCACAGTGACACAGCGGCTGCTTTTAGTTTGGGGAAAACAAACCAAACCTGATGTAACCAGTTTCACGGTCAGTTTTATGATCCGTGAACTCGGGAATGAAAAAAATTATTTTTCTGTACATAGATATGGAAGTTAAATGCATCTTTATTCTGTTTTTCTATACGTTACATAGTCGAATTATAAAGCAGGTGTTGAAAGCAGATAATAAAAAAACACACAAGGAACAGGCTTCTCATGAGAATTTTCTTTCAAACCGCAGAGACGTCCCTGTTGAAAAGCAGATGACTTCCATAAATAACATCCTGTGTGTCCGACACACACACTCACACACACACCGACCCATGTGCAGAGCATCTGCCGAGGCTTGCCCTCTCAAATATTAGCTTTCTGATAGTTAACTCATCGCACTCTCGTTTGGGGTAATTAAACCCGAGACTGAGAACTGCGCATCCCGTCCTGCTGCATGCGCTCACGCATGGTCAACACAGGTGAGTACACACCACACACGCCAAATTTTTACTGCACACAGTGCTCATTTTGTTCTGCACAGAAGGTCCCGCAAGCCATCTACTTATTCCTCATTTAAGCGCGCCACGTCAACCTCTCCCCACGCAGACCTCCCCCCTCCTCCTCACATCAGAAAGCAGCAATCCGTTGCAGACAGGAAGTAGGTCATTTTCACATGGAGCTGCACCAGATTGAGCTTCTCCTATGCTGCTTCTCCGTCTCTCACACACATGCACACACACCCCCTCCATCCAGCTCTCCGTCCACCCCCACTCCACAGCGCTTGAAGTGGGGGTGAGCGGAGATTCAAATCCCCCGAATGAATCATACCACTAAGCAGCTTTGCAATTCAGGCGCCCTCCCCACCTCCAATGAGTGTAAATAATGGTGGAAAAAAAGGGGGAAGTTAGTTCCTCTCCTCTTTATCTATCTGCTGTATCTTTCTTTCACACTGTCTGAATCAATCCCCGCTCTCCGTCTTGCTCTGTGAGACAAAGTGACAGAAGTAGCATGGACTATTAGGTTATTATGTACTGAGGGCATGGAGCCCATGTTATCACAGACGAGCAGTCGGTCATGAGAGCAGAAAATCCAGATGGGTCTTCAGATATTGCCGACCGGCTTTCTCACGCACACTGATGCTCACACTACATACCAGCTTTACCAGACTTTACAAAGTGGCCAAACCAGAAAGGAGGAACAGGAAACCTAGAAGAAGAACGCAACTTTTAAAAGGTGATTATTCGTAGCGTGAATGCAAAGTGGGTCAAATGCTAATGGTAGATAAATACCATGTCTAACAAGCAATGCAAGACTGAACGATGAGTCACTCCTAATTTCTCAAGACGTCAAAAGGAGCTCTTTGACTGGCTTGACTGCACAGAGGAGAAATCTTATTTTATGAATAAAAAACCCTGACAGGCTTCGTGGGGGTCTTCTTTAAGACCATATTTAGTTGTAGGAGAATCAGTTATATGTGTAGACATTAGGATCCATTGCTATTATTGCAGCCGCTATTACACTGTCATGTACTGTCACTATTTTTCTGCAGTGATTTCTTAAGATTATTCAATTATTTGCGTAAAGAACTGGAGGCTGGAAGATTTTTTTAATCCTGGTTTTTATAATCCATTTACATCCATGATTATGCTTGCAAACAAAGCCAATGTGATATACTGTGATTGCACACTAGGATGAACCCAGTGCTGCATATGAATAGATAAAAAATATATTTGAATCCTTGACTTCATCAATCTACCTGGTAAATGAAGATGAAAGGAACAAGAGTAACAAGGTAGAAACACTGTTAACATATCCACTGAAATATTTTTCTTTTAGTTTGAGCAAACATCTTATTTTCTTTAACATAAAAAAATAAATAAACCAGATAAACTGAGACCTTAGGAAGCTCTCAATTGAAATGCACAGGAAATTCACGTTCAAACGGCTTAATTTCCTTGACAGCTGGGTAAGATCCATCTGTGGAGGAGGATCTTTATCTTCTAAAGCAGCTGGATTCTCAGGAGATCCACGAGCCCCTGATCATGAAAGAGTTCTTCTCCTTCAAGTTTGTTATCAAGGAGCCATAATTAGGACCAACTGGTCGATACTGGCAGCTGTGAGTGGGCTTCAGGTTCAGCGACGAGTCAGAAATGGCCGCTCATACAGAGGTGACTGCAGATGCTGATGCTGGCGATGTAAAATGATGATTTTGCTTTTTCGTCCTCTTGGTTCTGTTATGAATTTGTTTTATGAATGCACAGGTGTTTCATCCAATTTCTGCAGATGATGGTGTAAATGTGTTTTCTGTGGATGAAATCTACAATCATGTGTGGAAATAAGCCGTTCTTCAAGGACACATGTTTATCAGGATCTGGGATCAAAAACATCTGATCGCTGTCGTATTGCAGACCTGTCGGGAATGTCCGATGCCAGATGCAGATGAATAAGTGCCCCTCTACATCCAGAGTACGATTTCTGACCATGAAAAGAGATTTCACCAGTCCTGATAAGAGATATTTTCACCCAGGGAGGTTATTTGCCATCCAGGCTAACATAAACATGGGGCCACTGGACATCTTTCCCCTCTTGTCCAAAACGTTTCAGAGCAATAGGCTGTTGTTGGGACACATGTTGGGAATGTTTCAAAAGTCCAAAACTACACTACCTATCAGATTACATGTAAAACATCAAGAAAAAGTCCATGAATTTTTTTATAAACCATCCATTTCTCTTACTTTTGAGATGGATTTATGCAACAAGTGGTTCCTCTGAGATTACAGGATCCAGACATACAATCAGAGGCTCCTCCACCAAACAGGGATGCCTTCATTCAGCTATTTTTCTTTTTGTTTTT
Organism: Craterocephalus amniculus; assembly: GCA_036024015.1. Taxonomy (NCBI): domain Eukaryota; kingdom Metazoa; phylum Chordata; class Actinopteri; order Atheriniformes; family Atherinidae; genus Craterocephalus; species Craterocephalus amniculus. The sequence goes on along the minus strand of JAVQJG010137222.1, from coordinate 15,748 downwards.
CTCATCCTAGCAACCACTGGATAACAGGCAGGGTGCACCCTGGACCAGTTGCCAGGCCATCGCAGAGCTCAAAATTTTACTGTCAACTTGAATGTGTAATAATCGTCTTTTCATTCTCTTAGAGTTTGTAGATCTGGACCCCAGTCAAATGGTTGGTAGGACTGAAACAGATAAAAAGGACGTTGGGAAGAAGCAATGCCTGTTTTTTAAGCGAAACAAAGAGAATAATTTCAGTGCCAAACAGCAAAGAATAGGAAAGACTCAAGAGTGATGCAGGAACAGATACCAGCCCACTGGACATGTTGACACTCTCTGCCTGTTGCTCTTGGTTTTTTTTGTCTACAGTTAGGTTGCTTCATAAAGCAGTGATTGTGGAGAGCAGAGACCCTGCAGGCATCTACGTCTGTAATGCGCAAATCGCTCCTTCATCCCTCCTACTCTGGCGGGAAGAGCTCAGCTGGACTGCAGAATGGGACAAATTGTCTGAAGAGACAAAGTCTGTTTGGGCTAACAAACCCCTGCTGTGTGTGTTTTGTTGCCTGTACAGAAGAAATCTGATATCATTGTGAAGGCAACTACTACTAAACAGCCTGCCCTGGACATATAATGCATTATTCATGAAAGTCTAGGAATCTGAGTGTGCGTGCATTTCCAGAGAGAGGAGACCCTCTGAAAAGAAATCCATATTAGGTTATACACAAACACTCCAGCACATAGATTACCAATGCTTGTCCGCTCAGCCTTTTCATATTAAGACATTAAGAACTTCCGTTCCAGTTTTACTAAATAAATCATCACAATAGTTCAAACTTGCATGCTTGGCCTTTTTCCCCTCTTTGGTGACCAAGATTGTATATAAAACCTACTGTCATTGAGTGCAAATTTTGTTAGAAAGAGATGTAGCTCAAACTTTTTCCAAGAAAAAGGTCGTTGGGTTTATAGGCGTCTGAGCCAGCAATCTGAGGAGAACATGAGGTGGGTCGCCAACATCTGCACAGCCGGTAAGATCAGAGGGGGAGTCCAATCATGATTAGTGTGCTGCTAACAGTGAGAAAAATTAACCAGCTGTAGATTAAAAGATCTGATGAGAACAGCTAGAGTTAGTTTGTTACACAAACTGGACACACAGTGACAGATTACAGAAAAAGTTTGTTTTTCTTTCAACATGGACCTGTTTTCTAGCATGAAGGACAATAATTTACTCACCCAGATAGTTTTGGTGAAACTTAACTCCTTCAGGAGATATTTAGATCCACTTGCGATCAGCGCACATCCAATATAATGGGAGTGAACGGGGCAAGCTCCCGCAGCCTCTGAATACGGCAATTTCTGCCACAAAACTTCTTCATTTCACCAATGTTTCGTTATGAAACGCTGGTCCGTTTCCTCTGTGAGCTCAATGCAGTTTAGAGTTGCATTTTTGTGGTGATCCGTCGCTATTTACAGTCATTTACTTGGAGGGGTGGATTCGGTGACATAACTTCCAGTGCCTGTAATGGCTGTAAATTATGACGGATCGCAACAAAAACGCAACTCCAAGCCGCTTTGAGCTCACAGTGCGATCAGACCAGCGATTCATAACAAAACATTGGTGAAATGAAGGCAGAAATTGCCGTATTTAAGTCTGCACTAGCTGGCCCCGTTCACTCCCAATATATTGGATGTGATCGCGAGTGGATTTAAATATCTCCCAAAGGAATTCGAGTTACACCAAAACTGTCTGGGTGAGTAAATGGTCATATTTCATGGTAGAAAATAGGTCCAGGTTGAAAAATACCAAACTTAACCTTTAAAACATCATCCACAATAACCAAAGCTTTAAAATGCTTAATATTCAGACTTGTCCACGGTTTTCTCTGTTGCCCTCCAGTTATCAGGTCATTGTTTGCGCTGACCACAATTTGTACTTTATAAAGTCTTATGACTCAATTATAAGTGGAACTTATTGTGATTTGTGATGCTCTTGATTTTCATGGGGCTCATAAAAAATAAAAATAAGTCAGCGATCACATGCCAATTATTCATGCTTCCAGGTCCGCTCGTCGCACCCTCACATTTATGTAATCTCAAAGATGTTCTTTGTTGAAAGCACTAACATTTGTGTCGCTTACTATCAATAAACGCAATTACAAGATGAGGATGTCAGCTGCTGCCCATGCTAAATTTGCACTTAGGCCTTGAAAACTAATTTCAGCTTTTTGCTTTATCACAAAACGGGAGTAAAGACCTTTGATAACTTTGACCTTCCTGTTTTCTTAGCACGAGAAGCAGGCCACACAGACCTAATGTACAATCCTTTTCTTCTGATTCATTGTCAAAAAACCTTCCAGCCCCAAGCTAAAAACTTTTCTACACGGAGCCCAACTGAGATTGACAATCTTGACTGTAACGATGACAGAAGAAAACAACAAACAGAGCCAGAGAAACACTTCCAGATTTTCACCCGGCTTTCAATCAGGACAAAGAAGGGGATGTGTGCTGGGAGCAGGGCTGGTTTTCCTGTAACAAAAGCAACCGCTCAAACATAAAAAGGGTGTGAGTCCTTTCTCACACCATGCTGATTATAGAGCCTTACGCAAGTTTACAACCGGGTTGCAGCAAATATGTGCAAACCAGGTGTTTATCAGACTCGTGAAGATAGTTACAGTTCGTCTTCTTCCCATTTTTCATGTTGACTGACATGCTACCAGCAGATGAGTCTGTAGCTGCACACACAGCCATGCCGTCTCTACGCTGCCTTCAGCAGCTTGTTTCCTGCACAGCTACAACAGCGGCTGGTAGGTGTGCAGTGATTGTTTTTCCTTCTGTGTTACACCTACTCACAGCTCTCAAGTATGCACAAAAACAGTCACATACAAAGCATTTACGCAGACACACTGACAGCCTCTTTGCAAACTCCTGCCTCTTGACAGATGACAGTGGTGGTATGGAAATAGCCCACATTCCTCCCACAGAAACCACCCGGTCTGGTCCAACCAGTTCTCTGGTCTTATCTTATTAGACATTTTTCAGCATCGTTTCTAAAGGCACAAATCTTTACTTTTCTTCTTTAACTTTGTCTGGGTCTCTACATCAACTTTTGTTTTACTGAGACAGTTTATGGAACACTACTCAGAGATTTCAGACCTATAATTCAGACTCAAATTAGATTTGCGTCTTTTACTGCATCCTTTGCCTTGTTTATCTGATGAGGACTGACTCAGGATCACTCTTGTTTTCTGATGTACATCTCTGACTTACAAATAGGTCAGAAACCAGGACAGTTTCTCTGCTCACAGAGAAGCATGAAATGGGCTGAAGAGTGGAGCCTGAAACGGGCTGAAGAATTAGTGGACTATTGTGATGACATTAAAAAAAGCTGGCTTGTTCTGTTTCTTTACTTGACCAAAACAGTGATACGATGGATACAAAATTACAAATAACTGTCTTTACAGAGTAACTGAGGTCAGCCTCAAACGTTTCCTGCAAAAAAGGATCTAAATGTTGGTCCTAACGGAGTTGCAAGTGCCAAATGTGCTCCAGATGAGTGTGCCTGTTCTCTGGGTGAAGGTATATGATTAGGATGCATCCTGGGCACGGTATGTTGGAGGTTCTCGCACACATCTGGAAGGATTTCCAGAGGCAGACTACAAGATTTGCTGCATCTAGTCCATATTTCACCCAGTGTGGAACCCCCTCTGGATTCCCTGTGAGGAATTTGGAAAAGGAAAGTGCTGAGAAGAGGGAACACATTGCCAACACAAACTCAAATAAGTGATGGAAATCAGGTGGGAGGACAAAGAGTGGCCGTTTATCACTACGTTGGCAGCTCTATGTGCATGTCTCAAAGGTGTTGAAGAAATTCCTTGTACAATAATAAAAAGCTAGATTTCAGATAATTACAAGGCAGTATCTCCATAATAATAATAATGTGACTAAATATAAGTGGAAAATATATAAAAACCTACTGACTTTATAGATATACTTTCCTTGGATTGGACACACAATACACATCCAAAATACGTTATTCCTAATAACCCTGCAAAACTATCACCATCATTCATTAAAATTCCTGGTTTAAAAAAAATTCTAGCAACGTTTTATTTGCTTTAAAGAATTCTGTGAATGTGCAGCAAGTTTGCAGCTGTCGCTTGTTGTTAGCCTCCATCTAAGAGGAGACATCCACAACATTCCCTTTATGAAATTTTGATTGCAAAGGAAAATCTGAGGCTACATCAAACACAACATGGCCCATTTGATTCTTCAAAGCCTTGAAGACTCTACAACACAACCCCTTAAAGCAAGACAGAATCTTCACAGAACCCACTAGGTACAGTCACTAATTCATGAACAAGTGCTGCTTCGGCCAAAATTTCCCTTCAAAGTTTCTTCTTCCTTTTAAATGAACAAGTCTGCCTGACTGGTTAGTATTTGATCCACTGTGTCTAATGATCTCCGATGTTTTTAATCTACTACAGGACAATCTATATCTCACTTATACTTTTAAATTTTTACCAATGAAACAGCAGACAGATGGGCGATTTGGACAATTTTTTACTCTTTTACCAACTGAGCCATGGCATTTGTGAAAATGTCCCTGTGCCCCAGCTTTTCTCTTCCTTCTTGGTTCTTTTATTGTACATAATCCTCTTTATAATCACACACCCTGTCTAGACAAGAACTTTCCTAACTGACCAAGGATTCAACTGTTACACAACATCAGCGACTCCCACATCACAAATCCTGTATGTGTGGGGCCGAACCAAGCCGTGAAGAAATCGGATGTTTGTTAAGTATAGAGTCTGATCAGCTTAGATGAGATGAAAGATCCTCCTAGTTAAACATCACCAGTCTTCATGCAATTTCTTTTTCTCTATTGGCCACTGTGACATTTATGGGAAAGCCTGTTCGATGGATGAGACAGTTTTACATGAGAAACAGTTACAAAAAAAACAAATAACTAGTTAAAAAAAGAAAGGGAAGTCTGCAGCACATTTAGCTTATTTTTTGTTAGAATTTATTTTTTGACTTTTTTTTTTCCCTGCTCTCTAGCGGGTATATGTCTGTGGGTTGCAACTTGCAGCTTCACTCGCAGACGCTGATAAATCCTGGAAACGGCTCCTTTAACAGTGTCTATATGGAGTAAGTAAATAATTCCTAAAAGAAATATGCATACACTTGATTGATGTATTTCAAATGTGAAAACACTATAAGGAACAAAAGACACAACATCCTTTTGAGAGAAACTTTCAGGGGGAAAAAATTGTATGATAAATTATTTCCTGTGCAACTAGAGTCTGTTTAGTTCATTACTGAGATTAAGGAAAGGTCTGAACCAAATTGGAAGAAATGGCCTTGAGGCATTTCTTAACTTGTAGCAACAGTCAGACAGAAGGGTCACCCGAAAACAAAATGCCTCTGGCTACATCTTGCCGGCATGTAGACGTAGAGTAAACCAACAGTGACAGCATATTTACACATGTATGAATCAATTTATTATCAAACTAATTATTAAGATCCCTTCCTGAGAGTGGCTGAGTCAAATTGCCAGTCTGAACTGGCAATTTCGTTGCCTCCCTACTGTACATCCCTGCAAAATGACTTGAGACATTTTATGGACTAATCTCTCAATTAACCATCCTGTCCATTACCTGGACAAAATGCTACAAGGGACCAGATATTTTACCCAACAAGGGGCTTTGTTTATCATGAACCAAAGTAAAAGTCATGCCTGAGTAGATGTGCCTCTGAAGTGGACCTACAATCCAGAAGGAATTAGTCAGAAAATATGTCTGACATGGAGGGCCATGAGGAGGAAGAAGCAGAGACTGTTTATGTTGTGTTTGAGCCGAAATCCCAGAGAAGAGAAAAGTGCAGGAATGGGTAGAGGCAGATGAAGAGAGAGATGCTGCAGCAGCCAAATAGGACTCTCTGTCCACTTTATCTGTTCCCAGACAGCAGGAAGACGAGGAGGCGGATGAGGAGGAGGAAAGGATTTCATAACTAAGCCAGGATTTCTTTACAATGCAAAATATCTGGGTGGTTCAGGTCAGTTGATCCAGGTTTTGGATAAAGGGGGTTTTCCATTCCATTTTGAAGTCCTGCACATAAAGGGGCCCTTTATCCTTTTCACTTAAATGTCACAAGCTGAGCCCTGATTAGCAATGAGAAGTTCACATCAGAACTAATTATCACCTATTAATGGAGCATCACCGTTCTACAAACGTTGATGAAAAATTTACCTTTTTTACTTTCAAAAGAGAATCGCTCCATTATGAGCCTGTTCAAAATGAGCCAATATTCAAAACACTTTCGGGTGGGTTACAGACCTGTTGAGTTTTATTAAAACTCTAACCAGAAACACTTCCTATAATCCCAGATGGGAGCCACGCAAACAGACTGCAGGAGGAAACTGATGTTAAAGAGATATGTAAATAAGGACCAGGGGTTTGCCAGGGTTGGCATGATTTGACCCTGTGCTTCCTCTTCAAGTGCCAAAACATAAAAGTTTTTCAATATCAGCTGTTCTCATCCAACTACAGGCAAGCACACTGCTTCCTCTTCCTTTAAGTCAGACAAGTGCTGGGAAACATGTGTGTCCTCCTGACAGCTCGCAGGCATGACAACAACGAATCTCCGGGGAGTTTCAGTCATGGAAAGCTGCTGATGCTTTCAGTATCATTTACACATTTTACCCCGAGGGGAAAATCAATAACCAGGGTTCAAGTTTAGCTATTGCATCAGATCATTTATCTAGACATGTATGATGAAACTGTTGCATAATGTGCCTTTAGCTGCATGACATTACCAAGAGGCGGTGACTAAAATATCAACAAGCTTCTCTTAAGGTTATGTGGAGCACCCAAAGTCGCAGATGATGATAGAAAGTCAAAGTGACAAAGGTCGACAAAGAGTTTAAATACACGTGTGAAGGAACCTGCGCCCAGGAGTCACGATAAATCACATCGAGTGTGTGTGTTTTACTGGTCATGACCCTCTGAAAGTTATACTGGGCTACCAATCATACCCAATCATCATCTGAGTTATGTGTTGTGAGTGTGAGAATGTGAAGAAAGGGGAAAGGGGAGTGGATGAAAGCACCTTACTGTCCTGGTAGAAGCAGGCATTTATCGGTGGCTCCTGGAGCCCCTCGCCCTGACCCGCTCTGTCAAAGTCATTGGTTTTGTTTGTTTTTTCACAGCAACAATGGCCATCCTCTCTTCAAAACAACATAAGAATGTGGGTGTCAGACCAGAGGAAAAGAGTCTTGAAACGAGGAATGAGAAGCAGAAAATCCTGGTGACGCAGCATGCTATAAATCACACGACCGACTCCAAACACATGGAAGTTCTTCCTCTTTTTCCGCTCCTCTTTTTTTCCAGCTCTCTGTTTTTTGTACCATAACAGATTCATGCTTGCATATATGTGTGTGTGGGCTTGTAGAAGTTGCAGTTTTGTTTTTTTCCAGCGCTCCAGTGGGAATGTGACAGCAAGCACCCGAGCCCCTGACCTATAATCCACTAACTGTCATCCTTATCCCTCCCCACTTGATCTCCTATATTTGTCTATGCATGAGTAGGGCTCACAGCCCACGCTAATCCTCTGTGAGCGAATGTATGAATACAATGGAAGAAGACGCACACACTCACAGTCATGCATATACATTTATGTACGCACATGCGCCTTCATAAGTGAGGAAAAGCATGAGGTACGCACAGCTGGGCTGAGCCCTGCACCACTAACCTACTTTGAGCATGTGACTGCAGCTATCAGTCTCTCTTTGAATCTGTGCCACTGCTGCACTCCTTCTCCCTCCCTTAAACATATACAAAGTGACTTACTGTGCAAACACACCGACGCAAGCACACAGCCAAATGTACACACTGACAGGTAGCTCAAGAGTCACGTGCTCAGTCCGCTGTGATCTTAGTAGCCGTTCTCTGTAACAAGCCAGCCACTGCTGCCGTTGATGAGAAATGTAGAGGTAAGACTGCACAACTGCAACACGCCCGGCGCTGCTTATGCAGCCTCTCTCTCATTTTGAAAGATGAATGAATTTTGTATGATGCAGCAGTATCTTACAGCAATGAATGTGTGTGGGTGTCGAGGGAGGAAACATGCATATTTGGCTAAATAAAGAATGTTATGGTATAGATTCAGCGTGCTCTGTTGTAGTTTATGAACACCTGAGTGAGTCTGCAAGAGTTACAAATCCCTTCTATAAAGCTGGGTTGGCACTGGAGTGGCAAACTATGAGACCTAGAGGGAAGACAAGAGGGCTGTAAGAGGATGGAGGCCTTCCTGAGGCGCCACTAACTGGATGCCCAGAAGTTGCGTGGACAACAGAGCTGAATACAAAGGTGCACTGGAATTTCATTGTTTTCCTTTGCATATTGGGAGCAAATATCAGGCTGACCACACAATGCAACCATAAAAGACATTATGGGATTCTCAGCTCCAAACAACTCCAACTAAATGCCTCGGACGGCATCTCACATATGTTGCTTGTTTACAGGCAAAAAATAAACTGGGAAAAAAGTAGAGCCAAGTTGTTCCAAAGGAAATGATTTGCAGCCACTTTCAGACAAACTTTTAAGATAAAATTGGCAGAAATTAGAAAAGACATTGGGAACAAGCAATACAGTATGCATCAAGGACTGCAAGCCATCAGTTCATTTTGACGTTTAAAGGGATACTGTGTAACCAATGGCAATAGGGGGCCAAACCAGTAACTTCTCACAAGTTTTGGTTGCAAAATTAAACAGTCTTTTACTTTCTGGGCTCCTCGGACATTTCTTACTTTGTTCGGATTTAATACATTTTCAAGAAAGAATGGGCTTAAAGCACAGCCCACTGTGTTTTATAGCTGAAGGACAAAGCGCTGCAGGTCACATGAACCCAAGAGAGGCGGATTCGCTCATGTAAAGTTGCAATGTCGGGTTTCTGAAGAGGGCAGCCCCCTTGGAGCGCCGAAATGGATAAAATACTAAACTGAGCCCAGCGATTATCCATTATTTCTCATTTTAGTTTGATATTTGGGGCAAAAATTTAATTTGGGGGGAAATATAGGTTTAGGACCGCTAGACCAAAAGTTACACAGTATCCCTTTAACCTTTTAAGCAGCAGCAGATAATGATCAATTTTTTTTTCATCAAATTACTTAATTCATCCAATCAGAAACCAAATGTCAAATGTTGTATGACAAAGACTGGTAGTAAAACCTGACATCTGATCAGCTGAAAATACGCTCTTTTTTTCTCATTAATGCTTTCAATAATCTTTATTGTAGCTCTGATGAACACAGGAGGCTCAGCTCAAATTATGAATGGTCAGATCATCCATAAAAACATTAAGCAGTAAAACATACATCTGTGGGGTCATGAGCTTAAGAAGATGGCTTTTACTTCTTACCATGCTATAGTAAAAACGTATTTGTTTCTCCCTCCATTTAAGCTGTATGTGATTATAGAAAAAAGCAACAACAAAACTAAGGGCTTTGATTTTTCTTTCACTTAGATGGGGTCTCAGAATGATCACTATTTATACCGCTGTTGCTCCAAGAGATTGTTTTTTATGCATGAACTGTGTCACATGCTGACATGATAATGAAATAAAGTGCTGTTTGTGTGTCAAACTGAGCTTCCTCTCTCATACAAAGTTTACAACTAAGTATATTTTTTTACACCATTCATCTCCACTCATTTCTTCATGTGTTTTCAGGAAAAGATGATTCTTTCCTAAGTTATCTGTAATAAGAAGAAAGAAGACTGGATTGTCCCACGAGTTAGGCGTGTGAATGATTCCTACGTCAGCATTGGGGGCTACATAAACAAATCATACATTTCTATGAAATGGTCAGGTACAAGGCCTGAACAGAAATGAGTGAAAATGGAGCCAAGCTCTGCCGAAAAATTTTGAAATGCTGTCAGAAAACCTAGAGAGGTACTGCTGAAGACCACGTAAAAAGATTACCAGGAAATAAATGACTAATTAGATGTAAAAAAAAAAAAAAGAAGAAGAAGGAAGAAAGGAAGAAGTGACAGGTGTCTCAAGATGAATTTTAATTTCCACAGCATCATTACTGGACTAAAATGAATCTCATGTAGAACCTGTAACCACTGTTAAGTGTGTTCCTGCTGCAGTGTGTGAAACGGTGGAACCACCACTTCTTAGAGGGATACACCTTTTTCCTGCAGGTCAAACAATCGTTGTGCGCTTACATAATTGTTCCAACATTCCCTTTTCCCATCCGCTTTGGTCAGTTTTTTCCTTTTCCGACAGACGTGAACCACGCACACACGAACACACACACTCTCCCTCTCTTTATGGAAGCTATGAACGCAGACACCCACAAAGGTCTGGTGCAGGATGTTCTTTGCCTGAAATTTACTCCAGCACATGACTCCAGCCTTCTGGGAGTTTCAACACGCTCTGATTTCTCTTTCCAAAGAGGAGGAAAATAGCATGATTTGCTCCACATCTACCTTCTACGAGCCCCTTGATGGTCTTAATGCTACAGATCCCAGTCTGTGACTGTGTGGAGCTGTGGAGCTGCACAGCTCTGAGTGGCAGACGAAGAGGAAACTGGATATGTCCGTGAAAGCCCTTTAACTGCTCCATTCCTCCTCTGCTTCACACATAAGTTAAGTCCTGCCATCAGTCCTTATAAAAAGTTCTTTAAAATCGTTTCTTCAGGCAGAATGGAGGTTCAAGAGGATTTCCACACACGAGCATGCTTAGTTGAAACTGAGTCCTCACTGTTGCAGTAGCTCACCTACAGACGGAAACTAAATCCAGAAAGCAGAGTTCCATATGGGCCAGTCTGTCTTAAAGTCTCCTGAGTCCCACTTAAACCTCTGAAAGGATGTCACGGGTAAATATAATGTGCTATTTGATATCCTTAGAAGGCCAAACTCAACAAGGGGCCTTCTGTGTTCGCCGACCGTTTGGGCAAAGATGAAACGAGCACTCTTAGATCTTAACAGTAACATCGAGCCTTGCAGAGAAGCCAGACGTCTCGTCCGACCAGCTTTCGAGGCTGAGCCACAGCAAGTCTGACAGTTGTGCACGGCCACGAGAGAAAGAAAGCAGTCAGGACACACAGCAGTCAAAACAGAGGAAGACACACACTCCAAGAAAAGGTGAGTCACACTGGTGGGAGCAAAAAATGCTATACTAAAAACAGGATGAGTTAACAAAGACAACAGAATACGCACAGGAATGTCTCAAAGCACAGAAATGTCTCAAAGCACAGAAATGATTGGTGCTGATGACAAAAAGCATGAGAGTAAATACAATTTGCACTGCCACAGCATCCCTTTAGATTTTCTAAAATATCTATGATATTTTATTCACTGTCTGGCCCACACTTAGAGGAGAAGATATGTAGCATATTCGCATCTGTGCTAAATAAAAATCCAATGAGTTTATCTAAAAGTCAGTGCCTAGCCTATAGAAAAAAGAGCTCGGCAAAATATCGAGATTTTGTGACTTTGTCACAAGATATAGAATAAAGGGAATATCGTTCATATCGATTTAGTTTGTTTTGAGTTAAAAATATGTCTTTTCAGCAATTCGCACAACTTTATCTTTGCTGTGGTCATTGAAAAGTATTTTCTATTATTTTGATACACATATTCTATCATTTCAGTCAAATATCTTAATGCACATGGGCTTCAGATTATTAATAAAACTGTGTTTAACACTAAATGCAGTAAATATGAACTGTCTACTGTTTACTTGACCAAAAACATTTATATTGAGATATATATATCGGAAAAGATTATCGAGATATGAAAATTGGTTCATGTCGCCCAGCCCTCCATGCTACTATACAGTACAGTATATAATCTTTTTTCTTTCTACAAGCTGAAATCTTAATACTGTGGCATCCCAATCCAGACTAATGCAAGGTTTGTCGCTGAAAAGAAATGTAATGTGCGGCAATGGCAATTACAGGATGCCTATCAAATGAACGACCAAACAACAGGACGGACACATGGAGATGGAAACGTATCTTTGACCATCTGGCATTGTTCTAAAGTAGTCTGATCGCAGGAACATGAATATACATCTGTGTTACTCTCATTCAATCATGTAAAATATTGGACTTTAATCTCCCCTTGTTTTAGCAGGTTTTATGCTACAGTCCCTCGGATTACCATGGAGACGTAAGGCCCAGTTTTAGAACATATTTTCTGAAAAAAATGCATGGAAATATTTAAGTGTCTGACTACCACTGCACAGCCTGAATATTGACGTAAAAGATGAAAAGATATTCAAACAATATAGGTTAAGATCAGATGTTTACTAAGCTTTTGCTTTTGAATCTTGAAAGCCCTCAAATAAGAAACTGGGCATCAACAGATTACAAAACTGTTTTGGGGGGATTTTATGTATATTAAATCCTGAGGCCATCCCCAGGATATAAACAGTGACTCCAGTCTTGACATCTTGTCACATTAGGTTAGGGTTCAGATTAGACCTGTTGCAATAAGAAATAAGTCAATTAATTGCAATGTTGCTATGTGTTCCCAACTGCAATAAATTTTATTTTCCCCCTCTCTCTCTCTCTTTCTTTACTATTTACTGGATTACAGCACATTTCACTTGTCCCGTACCACACCAGAATGTATTTTGATACATTTTTGTGCTACTCTTTTGTTTACAAAAGTACTAATTGACATGTTTGATGTTTTTCCCTGTCTGAGCCCCATGATTAATATTTTTTGAAAGTCATTACAGAGACTTCATTATCTATTATATTAACTATTAGGTTGTTTTTGCTTTTGTTAAGTTTTTTTAAAATTTCATCCATTGAAAAAAAAACAACTTTTTAAAAAATTTTTGTAAGGGTGTACTTGCCTCGTTCTGGAATTGTCATTGTATCTGTCGAAATTCGTCTCAAAATAACATTTTCGCTTAGCGCAATATTATCGTTTATCGCAATCATTTCAATCAGTAATCACTCGCACAGCAGAATCTTTCTGTCCAAATGCCCTCAACCTCACCCGTTCGATCCAATAACAACTTTGTAGAATAAAAGAGGATTCCAGGGACAGTCTGGGTTATACTTGCTCAGATTTTGAGCATCAACCAAACAAGTCAGAGCCACATACAGATGCAAGACTAACGCAATGCTTTGACTGAAATAGATCAATAATTGCAGTTGAATGTGTTGCAGACTGAGCAAAAGAGACTCAAAGTTTGTGTCTGTCAGGGCCCCGCATGTTTTTTTGCACAACTCTCCTCTTTGGAGAGCTCTAGGCTTCTTCTGCACGCCCCGCTGCTGCTCCCTGACATCCTGCAGGGCCCTCAGCTTTTCCACCGTCAGGCAGGCTGCACACAGGTCCTTATCGCCTGCTGGAGAGGCCTCAGACTTGAAGTAAACATCCATGGTCTATCAGTTTTCCCTGAAGCTACACCCCTTTAGAAGCATAGCATACAGGTGAACCAGAGATGGCCCATCTCATGAGAGGTCAAATATGGACCAAGGACAGTCAGTCTGGAAACAACTAATAAAGGATTATTTGTTTCTATTATGGCTCCAGGATGTTCAGCTCTAAACCACTTCACAGAACATTTGCTGTGGAGGGAATACAGCAGCTGCAAAATCAACTCCCAAGATCCAAAATCCTGCACAGAGCAGGAAGCTGCCGGCGCTGTCCTGCTGTCGGAACAAGAAAACTAAGAGATCTCTACACCCGAGTCATTGTGAGTGTGTCTTATTCAATGAGTTGGGCTGCAGTGCGCCGCAACGCCATAGACCACATGCCAAAATACGCATTCACTCCCTGACCTGTTTAAATGGCTGGTTTTCACAAGTGTGTAAATAGAGTGGTCTGTAGCCAAAATCATAAGCTGTCACAAGGTCCATCATAAATGCACCGATTCATAACATATGGTTCATAAAGAGTCAGCTGTACCGTGTATACAGATCACTGAGTAATGAGAAGTGTACACTGAGGCAGTGAAAGAGGAGTCCATTAGATTGTCTGTCAAAGTCAATCATTCAACACAAGTATGTGTTACAGTAACCTACTCTCTGCTCTGGCAGACGGCCTTCACTGTCATAAAGCTTTGTGGTTTTTTGTGGCTCCATTGTTCACTGAGGGAGCACTGCGGTTGAAGGCATTGTATTGCTGAATGTCACACGTGTCAGGCTGACTACTATGGAGCCATTCTATTCAAAAGCGCATGATGAAAAAAACACAACAACAGATACATCAAATCATCCAACAAGTGTCAGTGAAGCGAAACAAAGTCTAGGCAGCCCATAGAGTAGCTCTAAGGCTGCACCGACGACAATGATAAATAATGGATGATGCCTCAGGGTCTGAAAAGTTAAGCCAATTGTAAGTGTCTTTAACTATATTTCTTTCTTTTGACCAACAGGGCACAACTCCTGTTGGTAGTTGCAAGAGCGTCTGAAGGTCTACTTTATTTAGTTTATTTTTTGGTAAATATGTTCTTAATTAACTTATGACTGAATCTCTAGTATCACTTAAAGGAGCTTGATGTTCATTTTCCAAGCTTTGGTTTCAACCAACCAACCATTTTCTGAACCGCTTAATCCAAGTGGGTCGCGGGTGTGCTGGAGCCTATCCCAGCTGTCAAGGGGCGAGAGGCGGGGTACACCCTGGACAGTTCGCCAGTCTGTCACAGGGCCAACAACACAAAGCCAAAAAAATAAATAAAAAGGAAAAGAAAGGGTGAAAAGAGAAAGCTATCATCCACAGCAGAGCGAGGTGGGAGGATTTCGCTGACCTTTTACCTGCATTTTTTATCTGGCGGGGGGCCAGCTGCAGAACAGCGTACTAAAAATGCATGTTTCATTGTTGACTCCGGCTATCAGCTTCGGTAGCGTTACTTCTATTTAAAACGGTACAGAGATGCTTGTGCATGACAACTAATCTGAGCTCTGACTATCTTCTCAACACTAACAAACAAACATGGAAAAAAAAAAAACTCAGTCAGTGGTTGCTCCCCTGACTTGTAGCGTGTGTTCATCCCGTCCCCTTCGGTGGCAAACGATGGGATCCTCTTGATGTTTACCTTACTGCCTAAAGAGCAAGCACATGTGAGAATAGTTATAGCAACAAGAATAATCCTCGGTATTTCATTTGCGTTGGTTTCTATTTAGGTATAGATTCATGCAGTGTTTTCAGTTGGGAGAGGAGTTTTTGCGTATTGATCTTGTGTATTTGTGTGACAGACCTCCCCTCGTGGTTGCTATGCTGGTTGCTATGCTGTATTGCTAGAATTATGTAGAACGTGATGCGACGGAGGCAGCCTCCCTCTCACAGTGCACACAGACACGAGACGGCACAGCAGCAGGAGACATCCGGGCTGTTACAGCGAGTCACTCACACCTTTACCACCACTTCTTCCTTTTAAAAACCCGTTTGGCTTCATCTGTGTGTGTTAAAGGATGCCTTTAGGACCCTTACTGCCCTTTGCACTGTGATAGATAAGTTACTTCTCCCTGTCTTGTGCACTGCCAGTGTTGACACTGCCTCCTCCTGTAGTGGAGTCATCTGTGATGAAGTTTTCATAGTTTACACAGGGTGTTGTCAGTTGAGATGCCTTAAGTATTTAACAATCATAATTTATTACTAACTGTAGATATCGTGGGTATGTATTTAATTTTATATAGTTTTTTTTTTTGGGGGGGGGGGGGGGGCAATTGAAAAATTATTTATTTATTTAGAAATAACACAAAAAAATTATTGGAAAAAAAAAAAAATACCACATTTTTTCATTGTTTTAA
>JAVQJG010137214.1:0-24618 GCA_036024015.1 Craterocephalus amniculus | reverse complement strand
GTGTGTGTGTGTGTGTGTGTGTGTGTGTGTGTGTGTGTGTGTGTGTGTGTGTGTGTTGGGTTGGGGGTGTGAGGTTGGGATTACACTGTCACACTGTTCGTACTGTTTATGCATACCAGGCCACTGTGAGTGCCTCTTTGTCGCATAAGTGTTTACTTGAATTTATTTTGGGAGAATTCCACATGACTGGGACATGGATCTCTATAAATTATGGAATAGAGCGCTTTGTGTAATGATAACTTCTGTCAGTTAGTCAGGCTGTGTGACAGTGTTTTTAAGAGTGTGTAAATACAGGGGGTGGTGAGAGAGGGAGAGGGGCGTCTGTGTGTTGAAAGGTGCTGCAGACTTTCAATAACAATACTTTGGAAAGAGCCACTTTCTTCTCTCTGCAGAATACAATATTTGATACTTATTAATGCGCTACACTATCTTGAGACATAAATCAGTTTTATAAAGTGTCTAACATAAGAGGTTTACACGCTTTAATGTAGGAAAAAACAACCAAAATGCAACGGTGAGCTGCGGTTCAGCCGTACCTTTGATCTAAAAGCTGATATGGAAAAATGGGAAAGTCTTGATGTTTTCATGCCAGTTTCCAGTATCGCTCACATCCTGACCCGCTATAACCCGAGTGTCTACAACGCTGGGATGCTGAGTGAAATGTAAATAAAAACAGAATTATTTGCAGATCTCATCAGTTTTATTGCCAGTAGAACATAAACAGTGTTTCACATGTTGAAACTGAGAGATTTTACCTTATCATGGAAAATATGAGCTAATTTTTAATGTGATGGCAACATCATGTTGGGACGATTAAAGGCTGGGAAAGCAGATGGCGTAAATTAAGAACAACCAGAGGAGCGTGAAGCAGCTAATGAGGTTATTGAGACACACAGGTCAGTAACTGGATCAAAGATTGTGAAAAATCTGCCATAAATGATTCTTTTTTGGTGTTGAAGTGCAGTAATACAGATACTAAACACAATTGATCTGGCATTTTTAGTGTTTAGCATGGAAAGGCCTTGTCCTGCCGTCGGCCCGGTAACTTGCCTGGCTTGTAAGGTGCATTGGAGACGCACGGTTGTGCAACTTTGCACATTTTTACAGGCACAACAGCATACAATTCTGATCTGAAAAATCCCCATAAGACTGCTTAAATACACAGACTTCAATCCAACAATGGCTCCATAAAGGTTCTTCTGGGTTTGCCTAATTATTAACTTCTCATTTTAGAGCAAAGAATATTACATTTTTCTGCTCCATTATGGTTACGGGTCATGTCTCATAAACATTGGTCAAGATGTCTGCTCAGAATCAGGGAAATAAAAAATCATAGATTTCTGGCAGCTGTGTCCAGCAGAGCGATGGTGTGAAAAAGATCTGATCATCCTGGTGAACATTTCTATGCTTGGAGAAATTGATGGTTTTGGAGAGGTTTCTGGGTTTCACTGACCTGTTTGTAACTACAGAGGAATTATTTATTTATTATCTAAAGATGAAGGAATGTTGATTCAAACAATACTGTGAACATTGAAGGTTCACTGCTTTCAATCTGATGTGTGAACAAGCAGAAATGATGTCGCTCATCGCTACCTTGAAGTGCAACAGCACCATCTAGTGGTCCTTTTATTCCAGGTATACGAGCTGGTGAGAGCACCATCAAGCAAGATTTTTAGGATCTTGTTTTTTTATTTTTTTCCTGAATAAATGGCTGTGATGTAGCCGTGGTTTCATGGAGGCCTTTAGAGTAGATGAAAGATAAAATCTATTCTCATTGTTATTGTTTTATCTCTTATAAACACTAAATCCAGACATTCACTAAATTGAAGACTTCTTTTTGCTTGTCTTGCATTATTTCAACATTCCGAAAATATGGCTACAACTTTTGTGCTTCAGTATTCATGTGCTAAAAAAACACTGGGGTGTGGAGCTGTTTATGCCCAGGAAGCTGTGCACACAGTTGAGGTTGGATGAGGTTTTGAATAATCTCATAAATGGAAATGATTTCATACCTTAGTGTTTCAATATAATCAAAGTTATGAAATAACCGGAAGACATACTGGTCGCAATTACTGGACACTCTCCTGTCATCTTCAAGCAAGATAATAAAAACTAATTAAAAGTGTAAAAAAAACTTTTTATCTGAACAAGTAAATGATGTTTTTACTGAATAAAATCGTTTTGTGCTGGATGTGGTATTATGAAGAAACTTAGAGAAAACATCACTGCTCAAAGGCAAAAATTACAGTTTAAAAATGTTGACTGATAAGTTTCAGTCTTTTTGGGAAAAATGATTAACTGTGAGCAGATATTACAGACTGAGCACCTGTTTGTCATTTTGCTAAAATTGTATTTATACAGTTTAATTCTTCACTGTTAATAAACAGAGTTGAGAATGCAGGGATTTATTTAAAATGTTGTGAAATTAGAGCAATAATCACATGGAAGCATGTTGCTAGATGTTTAGGCTAATTAGAAAAAATGTATAAATAAAACAACATACATGTTTTTATACCATTTATTAGTAAATATGACAAATGGCACAATCCACGGATTGACGGCATCGTCCTAAAGGCTTTGAATTCAAAATAAATAGCTGGCAAAGAGAATATCATCCCATTGAGATGGTTAGTAAAACTAAAGAAGATCACAGCTGGAAACACGTTTATGCAGACCTTTTACATCAATACAGAAAAGCAACGTCAGGAAAAAAAGGAGAAAACACGCCAACATCACACCACAAGATCTCGTTCTCACAGCCCGTACACGGTGCAGCAAAGACCCTGATAAGCCCGTGCTAACCTTATTGCTGCTGCAGGTGCTTTACACAGGACACCACAAACACACCACTGGGTTCCAGAACTTGGACCAAAACCAGATTCCCATCATGGCTTCAGCTGTTTGCTGCATACACGTGATAAGTCCATCAGAGTTCCCACCCCCATTTCAAAACAGCAGAAACAACAACATGAAAGGTACAGTCTCCGTGCAGTGCTATGGGGGCACTCCTTTATTGAGCAAGCTGAAATTCTATCTATCTTTGGGTAATGCCTTTGTGTTTAGTCTCTGAGAAAGAAAGGCACAGCCTGCAGAGCAGGATCAGACAGGAGAGTTCAGTCGAAGTGCTTTGTTGCTGAACTCGTCTCAGGGGAGCAGAAAGTAGCGCACATTGTTGCGGTTTCTTTTCCGTTACATCAGATAAAGACACCCCCCCCCTCTGCCAGGGCCGAGCCTGCAGCTCCCAGACTCGTACATGCAGGTAGACTGAAACATGGAGCGAAAACGGCTCCTGTACTGATTGGCTACCATCTGAGATCTGGTGATCCAGCTCAGCTTCAGCTGGCGGACCCAGTCTGCATCTGAAGTTGCTGGTGAAAATCTTGACGGACAGAAATGATGTGAAGGCAGAGGAGCAAACCTCAGCCGGGCCCCGAGCGTTATCAGAGAGCGGGAGAGATACTTTATCTGACTCCTCATATGTTTCAGCCCATTTGGAAAACAGCGGTGATAAACTGGCTGAGCAGAGGAATTAAACCTCTCTATGAGGCACACGTCAACATGATGTGAGGAAAATACCCTGGAAGGAACCTTCAACTATCCAGAAGAAGGAATATACATTATAGTACAAACTTAATAACAGAGGTAGCTAATTCATCAAACTCTACAAAAATAACAAATCTATGGAATCAGTATTACTAAGAACTTACGCCTGGCTTACGGCAGCTATATGAATTCATAATAGTGACCATTTTAACTTTTTTTGCCCACTTGTCATGAGGACATTCTTTCTATTTGCTGTGTTGCATGAATACCACAGACTGTCTGAAAAATGAAGCCTTCTTCTTTAATATTGAATAAAATACTATAAAATAATGAATGTTTGGTCTTATTGATCATTTTTACAGCTTGTTTAACACAGCGTGCTGTGTATTTTTTACAATATGGTCATATTTAGAGAAAAATATAGGACTAAACGCTATGTTTCAGGATGGGGTTTAGTTTCTGTGAAGGCCAAAATGCGGCACTTGAAGCTTCAACTTGAGAATTCACAAACCAATGAGGGACATGAAAGCAGCGATATCCATCTGCTCAGGATGCTGAGTTGATGCTTTGCGGGTGAATAATTTTCTCTCTCCTTCCAGACCTCAGTGACAACATACTGGACTCGCCAGTCGTTTCGTTGAATACGGTCGAAATGCTGGTTTTAGACACAAGCAATAAATATTTAATAATCAATGTTTGTTTTTTTTGTTTTTTTTTTAGCTCTTCGTTAAATACTTAAAACATTATTTTTTTTACTCACAGGAAGAACAAATCGACCCTGCCATTTATTCCCCGATTTGTTCTCCCGCTCCTCTCAGACTCCACATCGGTAGCTTCACAGATGATCCGGTTTGCAGGACGTCGGGGTTCCTGTCAGTAGTTGCGAATGCTGAAGAAGCCCACGCTGGTCGGCGACTCTTTGACCGTGACGGTGACTAGATTGGCCGTGACGTCCGTCACAAAGACGTGCTCAATCAGACTGCGCGTGGGCTTCCAGTCCTGGCTCTGGACCGGCACCGAGCGGCCCTGTCCAGCGCAGGAAGAATTGTGGTCTGAGTCGGAGCTGCTCTCCTCCTCACCCGTGCTCATGTCGGTTATTTTTGCTTTTTTGCTGGCTTTGGAGGCTAATCTCTCCTGCTGGTTCTGCAGCTCCATGCAGGGCTTCTCCAGCCTGCCCTGGACCCTGGATGTCTTCATTTCATTCATGTCCCGGACCTTGTCTCCTCCGGGCTGGGGCTTTCTAGCCAGCGGTCTCCCAGGGATTGCAGGACTCTTCGGCGGATCGAACCCCGGATTCTGCGAGGCGGTGGACTTCCTCGCCGGGTGGGTGGCGTTCCTCAGGCCCGACAGCGGCGTGGTCCCGTTCCCAGAGGCCTCACTGCTTTGACACAGTTTGCTCTGGAGGTTGAGGGGCTGAGGACGGGACCCCGGGGCGTTCTTAGGCGGTAAAGAAGCCGCTGTTTTAGGACCAAGCGTCCGCTGCGCTGTTGACACAGGGGGCAGGGGCTTCTTTTGTCCGTTGGGAGGGCTCAGAGTGTGCTGAGTGGTTCCTTGAATGGGATGTTTGGAAGTGTTCAGATTCAGAGCCGCCACCCCTTTTGATTTGCTCGCAGCTGTTTTCAAATCAAGACTTGTCCCAGAGTTCATGCTGGAGATGGAGAGCTTTCCCTCTGCAACGCCTCTCTGGCTGGGTTTGTTCAGCGGGAGTGAGCTTTGGACCGACCTGCCAGGCCCAGCCGAGCCCATCGAGCTTTTCACCGCCGCAGCTGGAGCGACCGGGCTCCTGCTGGGGCCCACCGCGTCCCTGGTGGAGCCGCGATGGAAACCCATGAAGGTAAAGCTCGCCGGGTGAACCGGCTTCTTGATCGCGCCCGGAACTTCAGCATCTTTGGTCGTCTTCAGGACTTTGCGAGCTCCCTTGCTCTGCTGGAAGTCCGGAGAAAGTGGCTTCCTGCTTCGCTTCTTGGGGGGCTCCTGCTTCGCCATGACGATCTGCGCCTTCTTCTGGGGGACGGGATGCAGGTCCCTCGTTCTGAGACTCGGGCTCGGATGTTTATCCTGGCTTTCGTCGTCATCATCGTCTGATGACGAGGAGGAGGAAGAGCATGAGGATGAGGAATCGGAGGGTGAGGAGGAAGAGGCAGATGAAGAGCTGCTTGACTTTGGAGCTTCAGGTACATTTTCCTAAATAAAAAAAAAATAAAAATATGTATATATATATATATAGTTTTGTTTTAAACTCCGAGTGAATCTCCTTGGACTCTGACTTACTATGATCTTCCGCGGTCGTCCACGGGGTCGTTTTCCTCGTTTAAGCATCAGAAGCTCCTTTTCTTGCTCTCTGATGGAAGCAAATGAACAATTTGAGTTTTCATCCAAAGTCATCTTTTCTCACTGTTTTTCTTTTTTTTGTAATGATCACTGTGTACATCATCACATTTTCTCTATGGCTTATATTCATGTGGTCATACATCCGCCTCATTAGCAGTTTATAACATGGTGTGGTGGCTTAGCTAGCTCGCGGTAGACCACAGCGTTTGTGGTGAAGTTTTGGAAAATGTCCAAGAACAAGTGAAAACATTGCCACGATGGGCCATTATCTCAACCTCAAAGAAGTTCCAGACTTCCATTTTTTCTATGTTATCATCCACGTCGCCAAACAGAAGACGTCTGAAACATCACTTCATGACATCTGGGAACTAAAGCGATGTCATTTCTCTAATTTGAAGCTTAAATCTTAGTTAGGGGACAGGTATCTATATCATTGTACAGGTCAGATCTTAAACTTTAAAAAGGCTCATCTAGCATCTTTGAAAACATTTTAGTTTGTTTAGCAGAACGAAAGACAGTAAGTCACATGTATACAAGCAATACCTCCACAATGTATTAAAAAAGGGGTAAACCCTCTCAATGATGTGTTCTATTTGGGCCTGTCATATTAATAATTAATCGTGTAACCACACCCATCCCAACAGATCAGTTAAACTGGCAAGAAAGGGTCACATTTCCATTTTTTAATGAGATGAGAGACACAATAATTACACTTTTTTTTAAAGACATAATCTAATTTAAAGTCTGATCTGTGTCTTTTATTCATGCTTCTTTTTTTATGTATTTTTTTAGCTAGGGCATAAACTAAATTAACATTAACAAATCATTAATGCCATTTTTTTTCAAGCTAACTGTCCATTCAAACTTTATAACCATACAGATGTCTCCATTTGCAAACTTACTTTTTGTTGAACGCGGCCAACAGTCTCGGATCGAGGATGTTTTCTTGAGGCTCCCAGCTGTTGTGTCTGAAATGAATCGACATGGAGGGCATTATTACAACACAAATCACAAAACAGAAGCTTGGTGGCCCAGAAAGATTAAAAGGGACCCTCCAGCCTCAGCGACGCTCCCAGATGCAGAAGCAGAGACCGTTCGTCCTGGAACACAAGAATCTGTTTTTCCAGCAGCCTCAAACTAGGTCCGAGCAACATGGATGTTATCTGCAAAGCTCATCTACTGGCTGGCTGAGAAAGTTAACTACAGCTACCTCAGACAGGACCAGAAATACAGTTTCCTTCTGAGAAAAATTTATCACATTGTAACGCAGTCTGGGAAAGCTTTGCTTTAACAGGAGTCGGATGCAGAACTGACCGGCCTGCAGTCCAGATCTGTCGCCACTGAAAACATCTGTTTCTTATTAAAATGAAAATACTGAACAATTTTATCCAGCTAAATCTGAAATATTTTGCTTTCAGCTTTAGTAAAATAGAAGTGACGTAACCCAGTTATAAACGGTTCCCCAGCATTTAAAATACTGGTTTCTAATGAATGTGAACGAATAAGAGTATTTGTAATAAAAAAGGGTTTAGACCAGTACAACAAGGGATGTTTTTGTTTGCTGTTGTAAGCTTCTGGATATTTTTTCAATGAAACTTTAAAAGACAGAAGTTATACTTTCTTCAAAATGTACACAAGTTTATCATTTATTCATGTTATTTTGAAAAAAATAATCCAATGTCTATTTATAAAATAGGTTGAAAGTGTTCCAGAAAGGGGTAAAAATATAATATTTACAACTTTTATATCTGAGGGAACCAGTAAGTTAATCTTTCCTAACTCACCTTTACTCAAAGCTGTATGGAAAAAATCTTTACTGGAGTGAGTGGATGTTAGTTAATATTTTTTTAGTCAACTTTGTCTTTCCCAGATATAAGAACAACAGTCGGCTTCTTTCCTGCGTGTGACTGCATTTTACTTTCTGATAGTCGATTTAACCTGTTGAGAAAAATACTGAGCAGCTGAAAATATGAGCTGCATGCATACATAAAGACTTCTTCCTACATTACTAGAATTGAATAGCCTGTTCTGATCAGCAGTGAAATGATCGACCCCCACCCTTCACCCCCCCTCTCTCTCTCTCTCTCTCTCTCACACACACGCACACACACAAAGGATGTGGTTCTAACAGAAAACCATGGAGCTGGCAGGCAGCAGTGTGCATTGATGGTGGATTACAGCAACAATGTGAACAGAAGGCAAGTGACAAGAACTGATGATGAAGTTCAGCCTTAAAAGCACCAAAACACTTAAAATGTAAAAAATAATAATGAAAATCACCGAGATTTTGGAAAACAGGAATATAATGCTATAACACCGTTACGCATCAAAGATCGATCAATTATTGTTTATTTGGATCCTTCCAGAGTTCCAACATACAAAAAACTCGATCACAAATAAGTACAATCAATAATTGCTCTTATCCGCGCAGAAAGAAGGCATTAAACGTAAAAAGTTGATATGGCTTAGAACATTTCTTTGGTTTCCGTTAGCTTAAAAAACCCTGTTATGAACAAAAGACGCGTGTAAAGGTAAAATTCAGAGCTAACTGCAGATAAATATAAATACTAGTAGATATTGTTTTGACTCGGACTCGGTGCTTTGGGTCCAAATGTAACGGTTCCGTTTTTCTGAAAGCAACAAGCGACACGTTGTTGTTGTTTTCATTGTTTCAAGCTAAGCAGCAACACTTGCACTTACTTGGATGACCATCCCCTCCACTTCACCAGAAACTCCAACTTTCCCTACAAAAAGAGAGAAAAAATGAAATAAAAGGGAAAGTTTAAGGGGGAATCACCAAAGAAGAACTCCCGAACAGCAGGAAAAGTCGTTTGAAGGCTCTGACCTTCCTCAGTCGTTTGCTCAAAATGCATTCCGCATCAAAAACCTGCTCTCCCACGGCGCTCAGCTCCTCCATGTCTGCCTTCGCCCCGAACACGGATTCTTTATCAAAAGACACGAGCTGCAACCAGCCAATCAGAGTCAAGAGGCGACAGGGCCGGAAGTTTAAAATTATGCCTTCAAAATAAAGGTGTCCTTCCCTTCATCCTCTTATTTTTGGAGGACCAGGGTTCTCCACCCTTATGTTAAGCCATAGGAGTCAAACTCTGGCTAGAGAGCCAAATTTCGGCCCCCATGTGGTGAAATGACCAAATGATTACCAGCGCTGGCCTGCCATTCTTATACAGCACATGTACAGCTAATACTCCAAATCTAAAAACTAATTGTGGAAAAGCTTCTTGGTTGCGCATTCATGGAAGGATGCTATTGTTTGCTAAATGGTTATTATTTTACTGTTAAATGTATTAGTTGCCAAAATGTTTCATGCAAATTTTTTATTTAGATATCTTTTAACAAATAAACTAGTCATTACTATGTTTTTTATTTGAAATTTGGTTTTGCATGTGGGACCTTTGTTCCATCGGTCCATCATTTTAACTGGGGCAGATTTTTGTAAAACAAAAATCAATTTTGGCCTGCAACCTCAACAATATTTTATATTTAAATGTATAGCATCTCTATAGAATATAATGAAAATATATATGTGGGATTAGCAGCAGAATTGAATAAATAGTTTGCAACTATGACAAACCTTTGGTAGAGGCAGGGTGGCCATGTGGCGTTTTGTTTAAAATTGCAGCATAGAGTTGCACATAAGGATTATGTTACTCGTGCAGATGTCACATTTATTAACTACTATTAACTACAGTACCATTCAAATGTTTTGACACATTCTCACATTAAATCTTCATTTAATTTTGTCTATGGGGTGCCTTTGGCACTAAATTAGCACAACTTACTTTTTTTTTTTTACTGACACCCACTAACCATTACATCTTATTTTCAGTTTCTGAAATACTCAGCAACAACTCATGTTGACTGTTTGATTTTTATCTGTCCACAAAACAGCTAGCAGCTGACTCTGTCCTGCTGTGTGGGGCTAACATATGTAGTCCAATCAGAAATAATAAAGCAGTTTAATCAACTCAGATCATGGGCTAATCAGGAAACGTGGTCCAACATAGCCCTCTGGATACAGTGTTATGTAATCCTCTCATATTGTTGTAGTTACAGGATTGTCCCATGGGAGGAAGACACTGAGACCAGTTACAGAACCAGACAGCTGAAGGTAGACACGCAAATGCTACCTAACAGAGACAATTTGATTGACTTGTTTTAGCACGTTGATCTTAGTTAGAAAATAAACAGTTTAAATCCATTGCTTTCTCTATTTAGCTTCTTGTTGCCATCAGATAGCTTTTTAAATGTACCTCTGAAACCTATGATACCTTGAAAGTGTTAAAATGTATTCTTTGTTAAGATTTTCTTCCCTTTCTCACTCATCAATATTATCTTTCTCTGTACCTGCAAATATGAAAAATGTTGCAAGACTGATGGCGTTTAGTGCCGACTTATAAATTAGCTTAACTTATAAACATCTTTAAATTATTTTAACAGAAGTTTTACTGTTAAAGATGCAAATCTGGATAAAAAGAAAACCAAGAAAAGAGAAATATATATGCCTGGTTTTTCATTGTCATTTTTATGCATTTACAATTAATTTATTTTGCACAAAACCCAAATGAAAAATGGGTGAGATGACCTGAGAGAGATTAGGTTCACCACCTGTCATCACGTGTATTGGTAGAACAGAAATGTAGAAACCTGTTTCATAAATGTGTTGGAGGCGAGACTAAGGTTTTATTTTGAAAGTCATAACCGGAAGTGAAGCGCTTCATTATGCAACTTGACACTGATGCTGAGAGAAGGGCGAGTAACGAAAAATGTGGGTGCTGAAACATGACACTTGGCTGCCATTAGTCTTATTAAACTAAGTTCCTTTATTAAAACCGCAATAATTATCCTTATGAAATATAATTAATGAATATGTTGTAATATGTTCGTGCTTGGGCAAATTTTAAGTTTTTTAATTTTAAGATTTAATGGGGGTACAGACTGGGAAAAGGGTGGTGCTACATTTAAAAGCAGGTGGTGTAGATTGTAAATAAACTGATTAGGCTATTACAGCTAAAGAGGTTATCTTATGCAAAACACAGGCAAAATCTATAAAAGCAAATTTATATAAATATATATAAAAGGATTGTTTTGTTTACTCAAAACAATCCTAAATTGTACAGATTTAACCTCTGCTTCACAAAAACTTCTACTTGACAGGAAACCTTTGCTTTGAGCCAGATCCCAAGTCTTAGCCATGTTTATTAAACAAAACTTTACATCTGGCATTTTTATGACTTTTACATCCTTTTCAGAAAATATAAACAGTGTGGACAGATAAATATTATCATCCAGCATGCAGGCGATTAGTGAGATGATGCTCCATTAATACTGCATTATGATCAAGAACATGGTGTACAACATACAGGAGAAAATGACATGCTGCGTTCACTTGCACTGGGGCATCTAAACATAACATGAACATAAATTGACATAAATGTCAATACACACAATACTTGTTAGAATTTTATCGTCTGTGCCAGGGGTGGCACCATTTTTTCATGATGATTGTTACATGCTACAAAACTAATTAGCATAAAAATATAACTTAAAACCTTTTATAATATTTTACAGCTGAATTTAGTGACTCAGTGGAATTGGGAGTCTGATCATTACATGTTTTCAAATAACTAATGGTTTCAACAAAAAATCTACAGAAGAACATCGATAAGTTAAATTTTTCATTATTCTCTTTGTAGTTCATTTGTTGGCTCTTTTATAAATCATGTTTCTGGTACGATGGTAGATGGTATGAAAGCAAATCTTCCAGGAGGAATTTCCACGGCCAGTTGTTTCTGGAAATCTATTTATGCAATGATCAAAGTGCAGTTTGTTTTGACCCTTTGTTTTCTGAAAGACTTTTCAAATTTTCAGATCTGAAAAAAAGATAGAGATCATAGTTAAGGTTAAGAAACCAAAACAATACAGTGGATTTTTTTTTTACGTATCTGGGGATGATTTTACAGAAAATTATGTGAGAAAAGTACATGAGAAAGCAGTTGAGTTCAGATGTTGACTGTTATGCTTTTAGAAAAAGGGAAAAGTTTGTCCATTTGTGTTAGAAAATATTGAAATATTGATTTTTCTGTAGCTCAACAACACATAGTAGTTATTCAAGTATTACCTTTTATTTTCACGTTTCCTCTTGAGTATTTTCCTTGTTGCTACTACTATGAAAACTATAACCAGAAATCCAGCTACGGCACCGAGTCCAATGAAAACCTTATTCAGGATATTTTCACCTTGGAGTAGAGAAAAAGCGCAAAAACATCTTTAGATTTTAATGGTTTGCTTTTTAAAGGTTGTTTCTGGGATTTCTACGCTGCTGACATCAGAATCAAACAGGTTTTATTTCAGGGCAACTATTTAGTTTTATGCTTTGACTCTGTACCAAATCTGGATTTTACACATGAGCCAACCACATGTTGCCACAATAACAACACTTTTAGTTCGAAGTGTATGGCTCAGCTGGCATTTGCTCTAATGTCAGACATAGACTTCCCAGAAAAACACAAAAAGCTATATTAAATGACAAGGTAAACAGACAAGCACAAGGGGAGAAAATGTAAATAATTACATGCAACATAACCAAGATGTGAGAGAAAATAATAATAAAAAAAGATACATGAAATACTACAAAGAGACATAAAGTAACACAAACGATCTAGATAGACATGAATAATGATTTGAACCAAATTAAACCACCGCAATTAAATGCTGAATGACCCAAAACATCCCCAGAATGACCCACAAAAGACCCAGAATTACCCAAAACAGGCCCAGAATCACCCGAAGCAGGCTCAGAATTATCCGAATCGTATCCGGAATGACCCGAACCAGATTCAGAATGATCCAAAACAGACTCAGTTTGACTAGCTTTGGACAAGAAAGATGATGAATTCCCTTTGAGAAACAAAATGAACATAATTAGACATGCACAAATAAATCAATCATAAACTGATGCGTAGAAACAAGCGGTTGAAAAACAAAACCACAAATTGTCTAATTTAGTCCCACTTCCTTTGTTCTTGGGAACAGTTTATAGCTTGATATATTGCTTTCTTATTCAAAGTCATTGCATTTGATAATTTAAACTAAAAATATTTTTGCTTCTGGACACATCTTATACAATTTGTTGTTCATATGGTAACAAACACTGATTTAATCCAACGCATAACAACAAAACTGAGACATTATATATGTTTTATGTTTATTTAAGCAGGAGTAGCTTTCTGTCACCATGTGCTGCAACTAGTCCCTAAAATATGTATCCTTTTATTCTTTTTTGTTTTTAGAGTTTGTTTTAGAAAGGAACAATTTGTGATGTAAACACTGTGATGTATTTATGGCTCATTTTACTGATTTATGTCTTTGGTTGTTATCAAAGAGCCTTGGGGAGAGTTTGAAAGGAAAGGATGATCAAAGGTTAATGAGACTAACCTAGATAAGGCTAATTCTAAGTAGAGAAAAATCTTGTTTTTAACATTTGTTAAAATAAATCTGAACACATTCCTGTTATTTCAATCTTGATATGAAGGTGAACTTTTACCCAATGTCAGATGACTGGCTCAGTAATGAAGGAGTGACTCATTAGCATGACGTAAACTCACCTGAAGGGGGTCCGCTGCTAACCAGCATGTGTCTGGTGAAGTCCAGGTGGCCGTCATTGACCTCAGGATTGATGCCCAGGATGTGACACATCAGGGAGTAGATGTGGACCGTCTCAAAAGGCTTCACCAGGAGGTTCTTATGGAACACCGGCCCCACGGCTCTGAAGAAAGGCTTCATGTCCATCTCCTGATTGTCAAAGCCATGCTCTCCTTTGTTAAACTGAACTGGAAAATACTGCAAAGACAAGAGGGATGATGTAAGCAGCCTGACCCAGTTTGTTAGGTTCAATTGGAGTGTAACTTTCATAAGGCAGTCATTTTAATCGGAGCTTAAACAGATCTCAGCACGCTGGCCTACCTCCAGCAGAGGGCAGTATTGGCCAGGAGAAAGAGTCAATTCCACTCTGGAATAATGGGCTTTTCTCTCTTTGAGGCGGCTGTCACCCAGTCAGTGTTCAAATGAGAATTTTAATCCTTCTAGAAATTTCCATTTTTGTAAATTCTTGTAAGGCATTAACTTCTTTGATGATTTCATGTTATATTTTTGGTTTATAACCAGAAGTACATCATGAATATCAGCACATAGAATACCCGGTTATCTTAGAAATTATGTAACGGACGTAATGTACTTATCCTCCTCAAGGATCAAACTAAAAGGGATGTAAGCCAAGCAGGTATAGAACAAAGAGTCAGCTGATATCACGATCACAGCCGGTCATAACCTATAGACTTTAGATAACCCACTTTATCAGTAGATTCGCAGGCCTGATTCTTTACCTCAGACATTTTATGATTTTAGCACTTTACTCTTTAAGTTCTGGTTTGATGGTTCACAGTATCGACCGACACATTCAGCTGCAAAGTTGCTGCACAGCAGAATGACTGAGTGAGCGTGGAGCCAAATGGAAATGCTAATTTTGAATTTCGAGGCATGAATAGCTCCATGAAGAATTTGAGAGCACCGCATGTCATCCGCCAGGCCTGGATTATCCCAGAAAATGCACTTGATTAAAATTGTAATGTACTAAGATTAGAATTTTAACTCGTTGTTTCTGATTGAAAAGAGCCCTGTTTCATCCTTTTTCCAAGAGCAAATTTGAAGTAATTTAATTATTTTCTGCGGTCAAGACCCGAGGATATTTGTGGACTGGACCTGATGGCACGTAGAGATTAGCTATCTGGCCTCTTATCTCTGTCCTTAACTGCTTGTCATTTGCTTTCCTCATGACCAATTAAGCCGATCATAATCGGATAAATCTACTGACTGTTGTTAATTTGTTACTGACGCTGTTATAGCACAAGATGTAAATGTTTGCCATTTCAAATGTGGTATCTCACATGGGCACAAATGGCAATTTATTTTACCCTTTAAAGGGTAAATCAATAAGACTTGCTGTGGGCAGAAAACAGCTGCACCACGCGTCTCTCTCCGATCTGAAGCTCTCAACGAGTCCCTGATGTTGGTGGAAGCATGCATACGAACGCACCCCATTAATCACATATCCCGGGTCAGCCCATAACACGATGGGCAGGATGCGGTCGTTGTTGGCGAAGTGAAGGTGCTCCGGCATCTCCTCTTTCTTGTACACGTGGAGGCGTGGGTGACCGTTCTTCAAGGCGTTGTAAACCTTGTCCAGCATCCCCGGCTTAGGGAGCAGCATCCCAGAAGGGCCGTAGTCCACCAGGTGGAAGGAAAGGTCTCGGAATGAGAAGCCAGGGATCTTCGACAGGACGATTTCGTTGACCTGAGTGCCGCGGAACACCGTGGACATGCCGTGGTCAGCGGTGATGATGATGTTCAGCCGGTCAGTCAGGCCATGCCGTTCGGCCGACTGGCGGATGTAGCCAACGGTTCTGTCCACCTGCTTCACCATGTCCCTGCGCTGAGGAGAGTCTGGCCCGTATGCGTGGCCTGTGCCGTCCGGCTCTCCGAAGTACAGCGACACGAAGTCCAGATCCTGATCTCTGAACCAGCCCATCACCTTGTCTGTGTTCATCCGCCAAGCTGTCTCATTTTTGTAATTGTAAAGCATAGGCTCCACTTCGCGCACCATAGCAACCTCTTTCTGGTAGCTGGGTGCTGTGCCAGGAAAGTGAAGCGAGCCAGCTTTCAGGCCCTGCAAGGACAGGAGAAAAGAGGCCACATTAACATAAACATGACACATGTAGTGGACTAGTTGACAAGTGTGCATTCATCAGATCACACTGTGGGAAAGCAAATCAGTAGTTGCTGCACTTTGATTGATTTTTTTACACTTGGAGCTGAACCCTTGAGGTAAAGTTAGAGCAGCTGTCATTTGCATGCGGTTAGCTTCTATATTCAGACTACAGAGACGATGCCCCTGCAATAATTCAGAGAAAGTGCTGGACCTGTCGCTGCGCTGTGATCCAGATAGGCAGAGTGCCGTTGTCCCACCACTCGTCAACAAACTGAGTCCGATAGTAGGAGAGCTTGGCGCTGGTGGTTGTGTTGAACCACATGTTGTGGATCACCCCGTGGTTCTCAACGTATCGGCCTGCAGAGGAAAATCACTGTCAGTCTGCCCGCGCTCATTATTCACAGCGTGACACGTTCACATTAAAAATTCGATCAACTCAACGGGCTGAGTGGCATGACGCTTTTGGACAAGGTCTTACGACCAACTTTGCAGATTAGAGGAATTTAATTTCAAGGAAGTTAAATTTCTTTTAGCAGGCACTGATGATTTGAGAGTCAAAATAAGAAAAGGAGCAGAATTCCTCCCTCAGTCATCCAGGCATAATCATCTTACTCAGCTATAAAAGCTGTTGGACCCTGGGACATTCAATTACAACTAATTCCTTTTTCGTGTGGCTTTTTTTTTCTTTTTCCAATCCTTGCAAAGTAAACTCTGAGCGGTTTCCTGTTCTGTCATGATATGCAAGTGGGAGCAGTGTTGTAGAAAATGAAACGCTTTACCTGTCAAGAGGGTGAAGTGTGCAGGGCTGGTGATGGTGATGTACGGAGGCGTGACGTACGGGGCTTTGACTCCATCCTTGGCCATTTGGTCAAGGTTCGGTGTGTCCACATCCTGGTCGTAATCCCAGCGGAACCCATCAAAGGAGATCAGGAGGACCTTCTGTCTTTCTTTCCTCACTGGAAATGTGAGGACAGAGGAGGCCCAGAGGAGGCAGAGACTCGCAGACAACAGCATGGCGAATCTCGTGGAAATGAAATGGCCCTCAACACAGATAGAGGAATAGAAACTGGAAGCTCCAAATAGTCTTTTATATGATTATTTAGATGAGGACATCGTCAAGGCTAACGTCATGTAGAGAGAGTATTTATGCTGTCCTAGTTCACAGCAGGATCAGGCTGGTTTCAGACAGTACGTAAGTAAAATGAAGATCAGCTGGAGCCCTGATACCAGCTCAGGCTAGAAAAGAAGGTAGTCTAGATACAGGCTCCCAATCTGAGGGTAAAAGTAAACAAAAGCATCACCCTGACCTTCTTCCTAACACAAAATAATAACAGACAGACTAATGTACGAATGAATCGCCCCAAAGCCGTATCTCCCCTGATGGTTAACGCCTCACAGTCCTTCAGCTAACTGTTTGACTTCCAAGAAAGCCCACGTCTTTTTATCCCACCTGAGGTGTCTGAAACAAAAACTTGTACAAAGTTTCACCAACTTATCTAATCTTATTGATTAGATGGACTTTATCAGCTCTTTCTGCATGCAGCCTGATGAGGTTTATGGGCCGGTTTTATGGCAGGGAGTTGTGTTCACAGTGAATTTCCTCCCTCGTTTTACTCTTGAGTACTGGCAGTAAAGCAGATTAATCTTTCCGGGCATCTTGCCTGTTTCTCTCCTAACTCAGCAGCCGATGCTGCCTTTCTGTTTGTCTGCTCGCCTGCCCGTGTGGCGGAGTTTCCTGTGAATCACTGACAATGGGAGAATGACACTTTGATGGGTTTCACCTTGAGTTGGGATGGTGCATGATTGATCTGACACCAGGAAAATGAAGAGGAGAATGAGAGTATATCTCACCGTTGGCTCGCAGTGGCCTCTTGGGAAGAAAAGACCTTAATAGACATATTCATTTTAATAACTCTAATGTGTAGATTTGCCCCTGAATATTGTTTGGATCCTTATAAAGCCTGCATAGCAGCAACCATGAGGAAGAGGCAAACTATTAAACACGAGCCCGCCTGCATGTTTCAGCTCAGATCATACTCAGTATTCTCATCCAGACATTATATATATCACTGCATTGCAATGTAACCTTATCAATGTCCATCAAATTGCTAGACAAGCTAACTCTTCAAATTTGTTCATTATTGTGTGTGTCCTTGGCAGAGGTTCAAGGGAATAGTCTAATCTTTATGGAGATAAGGGATAACATTCATCAGCTTTCATTTACCTCATTCATATTCATTAGCTTTCTCATATTAACTCTATCCACTCGCTGTCCACTGTCAGCAAGATCTGGAGGAGTGTTTTGGACTGCTGAGACCAGTGAAAGTCTCAGATCTGTGCTATGAGAACTTTATCAAACACACACACTCTGAACTTCCAGGGAGAGCAAACTTTATCTGACCCTCTCAGTCCTCCACGGAGATTCCAGCGGGATTCTCACTTTTTCTTCTAGAAGAAAAGTGAGGTTTTTTTGCCTTCAGCTCTCCCTGCTGCGGTACATCTTCCCCACACACAGAGCCAGCCAAACAGCCCCACCGCTTTGAGCCAGAAGAATGTGTAGAGCGCTAACAATTCATAAATTAAATCACTGCATCACATTTTCAACACAGTCCCAACTTTTTATGGCATAACTGGATTTTAAGAAGGTGTATGATCCAATTACTGGGATCTATGATTTATTTGTGAGTTTGCTAAAGATGTAAAATGACTTGTTTTTTAAAAATACTATTAAAGACATGGTTAGACTTTCTCCATAAAGTGGAGTGTAGCTTAATAATTCAGAAGTGAGGAATTAAGATTTATTTTTTATTCAACCATGGTGACTTATTTTAATTTTAAACCCCTAAATAAAAACAATAATTTCTGTTATTGCTGGTTTACATTTAAAATGGATGTTTCACTCCTTTACCATTTTAATCCTGTAAAGCTAAATAAATAAATCGTACCACACCAACTGTACAATGAGAATATATTGTGTAATAAAATTACAAACCTTGTTTCCAGGTAGCCGATAATTTTTTTTTCATAGTCTTCTCTGTATTTATGCAATGACAAATTTAAAACTTATTAATACTTATATAAAAAACTTATATAAGCTTCAGAATAAATCCAAAGAAAACCAAAGTTGATTGAATATAATGTATCAGACTTTTATCTGACTAGTTAGTTGACAGGTGAGGGTGTCGGGATTGGCTATCGATCCGGGTGGGCTGTCGCTGTAACTCAGTTACAGAATCATTTGTTCCTTAAAGTTTCTGAGTGATAGACTGTAAAGAATTCAGTGAAAAGATTCAGCGAGTCTGAAGAAATCTCAATGTGGAAAGATCAAGGACAGAAACCACTGTTGGATGACCTTTGAGCCCTCAGGCAGCACTGTAGGAGAAACCGGCATGACACATGGACTCAGAAGGACCTGGAAAGCCTTTTCTACTCAGCCCAGACTACGGCCTCACCCTGAAATGGAGCCAGAAAGGGGCTTACATGAGAGAAAGTTGTTTACTGTGGCTACTGTATGAAATCTGCACATGAACAGCAGCTGGCTCTCTGGATAGAATTTTCCCAAAACATTAATTTTTGCTCAAATTTAAAGACCACATTTCCATCATCCTCCCAAACAGAGGAAAATTATGTAGGTTAGTTAGATAAGTGTTTTCTTTTTTTTGCTATTTAGGAAAATCAGAATATTTTTAGGACAATATAAAATAATTTTTTTCATCTTTTGGAGAATTTGATAACACAGAAATTCAGATTTTAATACCTAAGGTTAAAGCAGCTGAGAAATGAATCCTCTGTTGCTCTCAGGAAAAAAATGTTTATTTTACAACTTTAATGCTTCCTGAGTTCAGAGATTTATTCTAATCTTTATACAAAGGATCTCACTGTCAGCAAAAATGCTTTAAAAACATTTTCCCAGTGTTTTGCTCCTCTGAAGTCGAGATGAATAAATCACATTTTTAAGTGGAGATTCATGTGAGTGTTGTCAGGTTAGAAACCATTACCTGACTCTTCTCACAAACAAGTGAAAACTTCCAGAACACACACCAAATGCTGACTCTTAAATCAGAATTGCTGATGAAAGACGAGCACGATCCAGCTGTAAAATCCATAAACATAACCACCCCCCTTTGTAGGTGGAAAATAAATCCTGGGTTGCATCTGTATTCTATTCACTTTGGAGTTTGAATCTCCGGCTGCTCGGCTCCCTGCTGTGATTGGAAGTAGACCATCAAGTCCGTGCCAGCGTGCCAAGATCAATGTGTTTTGAATTGTGTGCAAACAAACTTTGAGTGCATGAGTGGCTTATTATCAGGTTATGTGCAAGTAAGTCCAAGTGTAAAAGTTCAACCTGCGGGAAAACACCGTTGGAGGTATTCTGTACTCACACATGTACAGTATTTCTCTCTAAATAACTGCAACAAATACAACAATGCACGGCAACGTTGTAGCAGCTTGTTTGATAGAGTTAATTGCTGTCACGCTGGAGACAATCACAGCGTGGTTTTCCAGGTCTGCCTGCTATAATCAGACTGCTGAAAGTGTGTAAAACTCATGTCAAAATGTTTCTACATCCGGCTATATGCATGCAGGTCTTTGCTGATATAATAATGTTTTTTTTTCTTGAATTATGGTCATTATGTAACAGTCCATTTAGCGGCTGACGTGTTGCTGGCTGTGGGGCAGCAGTCAGATTAATTATTTTATATTCCTAGGTAGACAAATTAATGTCGAACCTGCTTCTCATCATGCTCACTTCTTCTTTTTTAACTGACTGATTAGAAGATATTCATGTTTGAAATGCAAAATTTTATCTGGTCCACCTTGCTGAACACACTTTTCTTTAGAACTACTTTAGTTTTCAGTGTCATAGATCCAACAAGAGAGATTTAGCTCCATGACATGATAGTATCACACAGTAGCTCCACATCCATGATTACAATTTCCAGTTCCACCACCATAATAATAACAATATTAATAATATCTTTGTTATTCTCTGTGCATGCGCGTTACTGCTGGGCTGCATGCCGTTAATCCTTCAGCATGATGAGGGTTGAATAATGTGAACGACTACACAAAAAAAAATCGGATTTGAGCACGAAGACCTGCAGTGTGAACGTAGCCATAGATGGTTGGTTTCACATTAGTTCCCATTCATGAGAATGGAAATACCCACCTCCCAGAGCCACCATCTGACTTTATTCTCAAGCTGTAGTGGTACGCATGTTTGAGTAATTAAAAATTCCCGCTGCAGAGGGGCTCTTCTTCTATAATGACTGTTTTTATTAGGAGATCAATTAAAATTAATGATTTTTACTCCACGATAATTTACAATTTGCAATTAATATCAAGAGAGGAATGTATCACTTACAGCGTGTAACAGATTTTGCTCCATAACTCTTAATTTTTATATTGGTGTGATGTGAAGCTGCTTCTGTATAATGTTTTTATCTTTGAAGTTTCTGAGCTTATGGGAGGAGTTGTTATCTTTTCAACCTTTTTCAAAAAAATTTCTAATTTAACCTTTACATTTTTTTATTTTAAACTTTTGGACTCTTTGCCATGTTTGCCAGGGAATTTATTTGTGTCAATAACTGTCTCCATTTACAGCCATGAGTCACCATCATTATAGCTGAAAACATGATAATGTTTCTATCATTTAAAGTAATGTCATAGATTTCTATTTTCGTGAAGTCTTTCAGGAATTAAAATGTATTTACCTTATTTATATAGCAAGTGCAACACAACAAAACCGAATTTCAGGTAAATATAGGAGCAAAACTGGGTGCATTAAAAAAAAAGCAGCTTCTCCAAGCATGGAAGACAAATGAAAGTTAAAAGAATATAATCAATATAAGAATAAAAGACTATTTAAATGTTAAAATAAGAAGATAAAACAAAAGATTTTCCAGTGATAAAACGCAGTTTTTGTAAGTGATTTCAGTGTTAAACTGGGTCTTTTAGCCGTTCCTCATTTTGTCTAAAAATAATCACTTCTGTCTTCTTCCTGTTCAACTATGGTAACAGATGTTTTCATTTTTCATGACCTGAGTAAGTGGATGCATGTAACTGTTGTACAGAAGAGGCCCAGAATAGATCCCTGTGGTCTTCCACGTGTCATAATGTGTGCTCAGATTGTTACCATTAGCCATAAAGCTGTTTGTTTACCAGATATGATAAAATCTGATTCAGTGCCAGAGACCAACCCTGTCTTACTGTCTGTTCATCAGGTTATTACGGTCAATTGTGTTGCGTGCCACACTTAGATCAGCAACATCAACCTACTATATAATTCTTCATTTAAGAGGGGTCCAGATAACACTTTTAATTCTGGCTGGATCACTGCTGTTTTTAGAGCCTGATGACAGACGCCTAACAGAAGGGATGCATTAACAACCTGCAGGAGGTCAGGGGCTCAACAATCAGAAATGTGCTGGAAGAACTCAGCTTTCTGCTTTTCAGACTATCGTAAAGAAGTCAGAGTGGAGCAACTTTTGGTTTTTGATTTTCTCTCGCTGCTCTGAACATCAGAAAGACACAACCAAAGCCGGGGTTCTGAGGTTTTAACCGTTATGACCTCGCACTTTGGGTCTGAGCTGCTGCTGGAAGCCTTGAGCTGTGCATTTAGCCGTCTGCCTCTCAGTTTTTTGTAGTTTTTTTTTCTAGCTACAGTGACCATTGCATATTTGGACAGCAAGGCAGAGCTGCAGTGCGACTAATAAAACCTGGGACCATGAAAAGAATGTATCTTTGAGGAGTCATATCTGTTTAATGTTGGCATTATTTTCAGAGGCACCACCTGCACGCTCATCCTTCCAGGTCATTATCACACCATTAAAGAGTTTGCAAAACATGTTGGAAGTTTTTGAATCGAAGAGCAATTAGCAACTTTTATTTTGTTAGAGACCAAACTCATTATGAGAACTGAATTTATCATGAGACAGGAAAGAACCCAGAAATGAATGTGTATGTTCCCACATCCTGCAGTCATTTTTAGAAGATAAACTGGGTGTCCATGTACAGTCATATGCAAAAGTTTGGGCACCCCTGATCATTTTCAAGATTTTTCTTTATAAATCCCTGGTTGTTTGGATCATCAATTTCAGTTAAATATATCATATAGCAGACAAACACAGCGATATTGGAGAAGGGAAATGAAGTTTATTGGATTTACAGAAATTGATGATCCAAACAACCAATGATTTATAAAGAAAAATCAAGAAAATGATCAGGGGTGCCCAAACTTTTGCATATGACTGTATATATATAACTTTTTCTCCTTTCTGTTCTCGTCCTCTTCAGCTCTGTTAAGCACGGCGTCAGCTACCAGTACACCATCCAGGTGGAAGCCAATGGTCTACTCAGCGATGCCTCGCCACCTCTGCTCTATGCACACGGGCAGTCCTACTGTGGGGATGGTCTCATTCAGGGGTCCGTGCAGTTTGGGGACCAGTTGCAAATTTACGAAAAAAAAAGGCATTGGAGTGAAGGTGATCATAACTGGCATCTTCTCTCTGCAGGACAGAGGAATGTGATGATGGTAATCTGCTGGATGATGACGGCTGCTCTAAGAAATGCCACAAGGAAAAAGGCTTCAACTGTAATGGTGAGTTTC
Organism: Craterocephalus amniculus; assembly: GCA_036024015.1. Taxonomy (NCBI): domain Eukaryota; kingdom Metazoa; phylum Chordata; class Actinopteri; order Atheriniformes; family Atherinidae; genus Craterocephalus; species Craterocephalus amniculus. Next base: position 1,351 of record JAVQJG010137214.1, on the reverse strand, counting down.
ACACAGTTTACAAACTTTCATGCTAAAAACCATCAGACTGCATCGGTTGTTTCAAAACCATCACAATGCTTCTGTAAGGCTAACTCTGTCCTCTGTCTTAGATGAAAACATGAGTAACTTATAAAGGTTAAGCAGTGACTAAACAGCCAGAGATCTCTCATTTGTGCACGCAGCAACGTTAGAAAAATATCATGCCAATCAAAATGGATTTACAAGACATAAAAGCTTCTGGCTTGAGTGGATTCCACAGCCCATTCATGTAACATCACAGCAACATAAGAGAAAACAGATGAGCCGCAGGGCATAAAAGCACGTTTTTGTTTTGTTAAGTCACAAGTCTTCTTTGAAAAACCAGATTGACATCAGACTGGCTAAGAAACCCCAGAAAAAACACTTTTCAGCTGAAAACGACACGTTTCTCAAAACATGTCCTTCATATTTCTTTATTAATTTTGGCCCTCCACTAAAATTTCAAGCCACCTCTAATGATTTGAGAATATTGATAAATTAATTTTGATGCTTTTTTATTATTATTTTTTATAAATCAAAGATTACGATGCAGTTTAGAATTGGGAATGTGCATACATCAGCTCAGGGAAACAGTTGTTTGAACAGCTTACAGTTTCATTTTATTGAGTATCCTCTAAAGTAAGTAATACGTCTTTGTCATCAACACCTGCAACATCTGGCCGGCTCTCCTCAACCAGAGATCGTAACCAGTGGAAATCCTGTTCCTGACATTATTACTTCTCTGTCCCCGCAGTTAAGCATTAGAGGCCAGAACGTGGCGGGATGGGTGGGGGTTATTTCATTATTTTGCATCTTTCATTTCCAATTTACTTCGTTATAATGAGAAACCCAAAACGAAATTAGAGAGAACCTCAGAGAGAGCTTCGGGATTGTGATCAAGTTTACTTTTTGTGAGGCCATGACAAGAATGCAAAATTAACTTTTTTGAAAAAAAAAAAAAAAGATTTATGGTAAAAAGAGCTATCTTAAGAAATAACAAATTTGTAGCAGAGTGAGTCATCTGGCTGTCAGAAGAAAAAACAAACTCTGTGCATATTTAAGAGTTACAGTCATGAAAAAAAAAAGTCCACTCAGGTTTGCATGTCAGCGCAGAATAAAAATCATCTGCTTTTTACCAGGTCTTAACATGAATCAAATGCAAACTCAGATGAAAAACACAACACATTTCAACTTGTTACTAAGGCAAGGCAAGTTTCTTTGTATAGCACATTTCATGTACATGACAATTCAAGATGCTTTACATACAAACATTAGAAACATTACAGCAAGGTGCAGAAAGCAATAAAAAGAATTAAAAACAAAATGAAAATCACAAAATAGG
>JAVQJG010137212.1:0-13799 GCA_036024015.1 Craterocephalus amniculus | reverse complement strand
AGCATTGGCGTGACGCGCTTTCTCTGCCGGGTTAATTTTTGAAACGTCCACACTACGATCAGCCAGTAATAGCGTTCCACTAGTGATCCGGAGTCAAATTATGAAAGTTAAACCCCTTAGCGAAGAAAAAGCGTCACACAAAAGCTAAAAAAAATAGCCGGTATCGCTAACTAAGCTAGCCGGACGTGAAATCGGGTAAAGTCCCTTTAAGTAAAAGTTGTTTGTTAATGATGCCACAAATCTAAAGTGAAAGTCATGCAGGTTTGCATCTTCTAACTGCATATCAGAGAAAGGGAACTAATTCAAATTTGCAGTTCATCACGATAATGTGATCATTGACACTCTGTAGGAATTATTTGCTTCACCCATTCATTCAGTTCACTTATAGGCCTAAATGTAGACACAGACTAACACTCAGCTGCATCTTCCGTTTTCCAGTTTCCATTTCTTCACCGTCGAATTTACCCTCTGAAATGTTGGTAGTTCAGCCTTTTCAGCCATTTCTCTACTTTATTCAGAATCACTGACAACTGCAACTCTCTCAAACCGAGCAGGTTGTTGTTCAGGGTTTGTACAATAGGAGAAGTGAATCTTCCTCATCACTTCCACAGCTGTCTGCTCTGCAAACCAACTCCCAGGTTCAGGTCACAGATAATTAGTTGACAAGTTGCCTACGCAGATGATCAAGTCAAATCAGATTTTATCTATGAGGCACTTTTCATGCAAAGGTAATATAAAGTACTGGAGAGACGTTTACTGTCACTTTAAACAGGGTGAATCCCCTCTCAGTATTTCCCCAGGTTCACAGCCTAAAATAGGGGCACCGACACAGACACATGAAGGGCCTGCCTCTGTGTTCATTTTGACACATTATCCTAATAATTTTGAGCGTAGTCACAGCTCAGATCTAAGATTTGCCATTAATGAAACCCACAAAGAAAACTGATTCTAAGTGATAGTCGAAGCTTGTTTAGCTGTAGGCTAACGTTGCTGCGATGGATGTGAAGTTCTTGGCATAACAACAAAGCAGGAGAAATACTCCTGTTACCTCCTCACTGGAGTGTGTTTGCATCTTCACCACCTTGTTGTTTAAAAATTTTGTTTTTGTCTGATTTTCAGGTGGTTGACGTGTCTGCACGGGCAGCTACAACGTGATGGCATGTATGTTAGATGTTTAGTTTTTAAATAAAAGAGCAAAGTATAGAGCAGACAGGAAACCTAAAATGACTGACTTGGTGTTGTATAGATGACAAATCAAAATACATTAACTTGAACTTCTAGGGGGGCGGTGGGTCCCAAAATTATAAAAACTTGGGATGAATGGAAAACACAGCTAAAAAAGGGATTTTAAAAAGCAGTGATTTTTACATTTACTTCCACTTTTTTTATCCCACAGTATAAACCCAAAATATTTTATGTTTAGTCTCTTCTACTATATTAACATTTGAAAATGTACATCAATTGTGCTATTGTGGAAATTTGTATAGCAATTGCAACAAAGTATACTGTAGCAAAGTTTAATTACTGAGTAAACATAAATGGTATAATGACACTTGTGCATAATGCTTCACAATGGATGTGCTGGCACTTCTTGAAGATTACGCAGAATCGGGATGGAGAGAGTATTTAGAAACCATCAAGACTTCCTAGGTAACAATGATGGCAGGCTGATATGCCGATTTAGATTTCCTAGAGCAGAGGAATGATGTTCCTCTCCCACCTTGCCTCCCTCCCCTTCACTCTGAGGATCTTGCTGAACAGCCCTCTCCCCGACATGCAGCAAGACTACAACACACGTCATGCAGCGTTTGTGAAAAGAAAAACAAAATAGGCAAAATGAATTTTTTTCAAACAAGTTTTTAATGAAGTGGAAAATTCAGAAAGCACAGCACACATTCTGCTCATAACTTGGTGGATTTGGTCATGAATTTCCTTCATTGCATTGATGGTGTCCCTTTGGGTTTGTAGGACAACGTCAGCATGCGGCCACTTCCAGTTGTGCCGTGCGCCTTGTGCTGGGTCTAGCCATCTCCGTGGCTGCGTTGCCAAGGGGACCAGGAATCTCCTCATCAACCGCCTCCATCTGTAGAGTGACTGGAGATAAAATATAAGTCATTCCATGCTTTTTTCTTGCCTTGTTTAATTCAATAAACAAAATACTTTACCGGTTTCTTCTGTGGCATCCGCCTGATCTGTGTTGCCGTCATTCTTCTCGGGCCTGCTTGCTGAACATTTTGTGGTGTACGCAAACTTTGGGTTTTTGCCGGACGTCCACTTTTGGTGAGAATCCTACGCAGAGTTTTATAAATGATCACCCTGGCCATTACCAGTAAAACAACCCTCTCTTCTACAACGTTGTTGCAATATGTGCAAAATGTGGGTTTTTTGTATTGTTTTCTTAGAGATGTCATTTTAGAGGCAGCATGTACCTTTTTACATTAATGCTGCCATAAAATAAGTGAGATTATCTTTACTAGCAGGAACTGATACAACACCTGACCATCACTGAGCTTGCGGGGCTTTTGGACATGCGGCTGATAAGAGTCTGGCCAGTTTTCATCTCCAGTTCAGAGCACTCAGCATCCATTTCCCTTAAAAAGGAAAGGAAAAATCCAAACTGCCTCTGGACAACGCTGACAAAGGGCTTCTTCTTTTGTGCTATTAAAGTTTTAAGTGACATTTGTGAATGTAACTGGACAGTAGTGATGACAAAGGTTACCCACAGTAATCCCTCTCCCTCTGTGGTCATATCAGATGATGAGTGATGGTTCTTTTTCAATGCAGATAACAGGTTTCCACCTGAGGCTTGAACCCTTTACACACTAAAAGGCCTCCAGGCTTCTTTAATCATTCTGTGATATTCTGCACTGTAGATTAATGCAAACATATCGTCTTTTCATAATTGGAACTTTTTAAAATGTTTTTTTATGCATCCATGTCTTCTCAAAGATGCTGCTTTTGCACCAAATCATGACTGCAATAACCTGTTTATAGCACATATGTCCCACTCTGTTTTTATCCTCAGTGCAAGCCCTACATTGACCTAGTTGTATTTCATACTTGGGTCAGGTCTAAATAAGCGAGCAAAGATGCATAATAATCTTTTTCTTAAATAATTTGCTTTATAATTCCATTGCTTTTTCTGATTTAGGTTTGTAGATGTGTTGATGGGTCATGTCAAAGAAATCCATTTATACCTCAGATTTTCTTTCCTTACATCATTTTTATGTTCCTCTTTGAAAATATCAGATTATCGTGCTCTCTTAGCAAAGTCAACTGTATGATACGATTTCTTGCAACTATCCCATGTGTATTTTTTCACTCTAGTTTAATAAAAGTCTGCCGCGGAGCCCTCCATCAGTTCTTTTCATCTCCACATCTTGACCCTCTTCTCAGCTCCCAGATTTTGCCTTTAGTCCCATCATTCTCCTCTATCTGTGGTAAAATTACACATAAAAAAAAAAGAAAAAAACCTCTCCGTCTGTTCTCTGAATGTCAGTGAAAGAGCTTCAAAAGGGCTCCCTTTGGCATGAAATAAAAAGTGACAGTTTCTGATGAAATCCCTGCATGTGATTTTTTTCTGCTGATGTTATTACTGAAGACATGCAGGATAAAAGAGCCATCTGTAGATACATTTCTGTATCTGATACCTCCGTGAAAAGTAAAATTACTAATATGACAATATCAGCAGTTTGTACTGTAACCAGTTGTAGCACAACCTCCACAAACATGTCAACAAAAGCCTGGTAGAGTGCTCGTTCAGAAGCAGAGCAGCACATTAAGAAGCTGAGCATCGTGGGTAGAGGCGCCATCACAGCGCTGGCCCCCATTTTCTTTATTCTTAGCTCTTCCTCCTGCTCTCACAGTTACACATGACTAAGTATTAAAAAAGAGAAGTAGATGGGGCATCTTGAGATTTTAACTTCAAGAAAATGGATGGGGGGTTGGTTGTTCCATTTTTTACTAGTTTAACAAATAAGATCAAGAAACATTTATATCCCAGAAATGAAGACAGAAGCAACCAAAACAAGAAATGTAGGCAGGGAAATAGATAGAAAAATTATTGAATTACCTAGATTACATAAAAATGGTCACAAAGGCTGCAAGGTTTAGCATAAAGAGAAACTAAACTATGTGATATTTGAAAAGAAGTGCAGAGACATAAGGGCAAAGATGCAAAAACAAAAAAATTTAGTCAGACAATGACCACTCATTGTGTAACATGATCAGAATAAGGCATAAATAGGAAGAAATGGGAGAACTGCAACCAAATAGAGATACAAAATAACCCTTGAGACACAAGACATTTGCCAATAATAGCAGAAAATGTCTCAAATAGCCGTAATGACAACCTTATATAATTGCCACAGACATGGAACATCTACAGTACAAAGAGATGCGCACAGATCAAAATGGCACATGAAACAACCTAAATTAGATGTTAAACAATTACAAAGAGATCCAGAATATATACAAATAGATGTAAAATGGCTAAAAAGAGGTAGATATGAGAAACATAATGAGGACACACACAAAACATCCATGTCACAGGAAGGTTGAGTGAAAAACTGAGGTCGACTGAGAGACGGTGTTAAAGGAGGAACTGCATATTTGTCTTATCAGAAAATATATCCTGGAATACATTTCCAGCTTTGCACCGTAGTGTTTGGGTGAACAGACAAAAAGCCTCTCTGAGTGGACTGGCTGTTAACGTCACACCTTGAACATGTCTACGTTCATGTTCATTTCAAACCTTGCCGACATCATGCAGACTTTCTTCTCCTCACTAAATAAGCCTGAGGTTTAGTAGCTCAGTAACACATACACAGAAATACAGAAAGACACCAGAAACAGAGGAAAGAAGCAACCACCTGACCTCTAGCCCTGAACTAAAGTGAAACATATGCAAAAAGGATATGAGCCTTCCCACACAGCAAATAATACCCGCTACCATTGGGACAAGCTGAAGCTCCAGTCGCTTGGCCCAAAACCTTTTTTCGCGCTGCAGGTTGACATTGGTGCACTGTGGTTAAAACCAAACGAACCTAACATACGATTCACATCATCTTCATGCTCATCAGACCTCTCAGTACCAGATGGATGGCATTCTTCTGACAGAGACCACTCCCATCAGGCTGTTTATTCATAAAATGGGGTCATTCAAAGAACGGACTTTCCACCTGCCAACTTTCCAGGCATTGGATGATCTGCTCCAACCACCTGAGCCACAGCCGCCCACTGTCATGAGAGTCAGACCCACAAACATTGCAACAGTAATCACATACAAATAATAATAATAATAATAATAAGTTTTATTTGGAAGCGCCTTTCAGGACACCCAAGGACACTTTGCAGTACGAACAGAAAAAAAAAAAAAAACATATGTAAACTTAAAATTCTGAAATAGAAAACGATAAATTAGACAAATTAAAATTCTAAAATAAACAACAACAGGTTAAGAACAGAGGGGACATAAGGCTTGGGGGGGATAAACGCAGCGATGACAGTGGGAGACTGTAACAGAAACACACTGAGTTAAAATATGTTGATATTTTTGCCTTTGCTTTATTCTAACAACCAATATTTCTCAAAGTAATTTGACTATGAAAAGGCTGATATACAAAGTTCCGTTGTGTAACTATGATAGTCAGACTACGAGCTTGGTTATTACTGCTAAGTAAAGGTTTTGGTTTCAGACTAAATAGGAGTGAACGTTACATTATGTTCTGATTTCATGTCTACAAACGTAAATATATTCGTTGTTTTCCTTTACATTCAATCAAACTCAGACTAAGACAGATTATAAGCACAATGAAAGCATTTTTTTCAGTGATCGCTTTTCCAACAAGGAAAAACATAATTTTTTATAACATATTGTATGTTGTGCAATGTGCAGCACGGGCCTGACTTCTGTCAGCGTCTTGTTCAGCTTCTTATTTACCAACACTCACTCAGCAAGTTGTTGTTGACCTGTCAGCTGTTTGTTTTTTGTTTTTTATTCAATTACCCATCAGCTGTTGCTGAACTCATCTAGTGACATTCTTTGGTACAACGCTGTGCTAAATACAGACTGAATGAATGATTTTGACATTTTTGTTAACCTCCTTGTGAACAAACAACTTAAATTTAATTATGTAGCAAACATCCACACCACCACTAGTCATTTTGCCTCATAGTGAGTGACGGGAGCTACGTGATCTAAAAGGATTAAAAGAACCGATGCCGAGTTGGCCATGTTGTGTTGTGTTGTGTATACTTTTCATTTCACGCCGCGTTCACGGCCGCCGTGGGGGGGTGGGGGGACGGAGTTGGAGGCAGGAATTGAGCGCAGCAGGAAGGGAGGGGGAGTGACGTGAGACTTGTGTCTGTTCAAAATTTCAAGTTCGCTCTACTGTCAGAGTTGTAGACTGCAGCTTTAACTTAACAACCAATCCTGAACAGTCATCTCTGACCATCACCAAGACCAACAGTCAATGTGAGGACGTTTGTTTAAATCAAACGTCCTCACAGCTGACATCAGAACCATGACCCTCAAAGCCACGTTTGAGTTTGTGCAGCTCTGGATGTTCTCAACTTCCTTAGTTTGGTGTTTGTGTTTGTGCATGAACTCTGAGCACAAACCCTCTTCATGCCAGATCTCAGGGGTTTTCATATTCTCTTTTTGTTACCAGCCAAGTTCTATACATGTCTAACCATCACATCTTAGTTTTTTTCTTCTGCACAACACCTAGTTTGTCTAAATTTTGCTCCTCATTCAGCTGCACTTTGTTCAGGTAGTAATTCAGAAATGATACCTTGCACACTAAACTAATGCTTGGATCCAATGTATGTCTTAGATGCCTTTTAAATGATTTTATGGTTGACAGCACTACAAGAACAAATAAAATTCATAGGAGAATTTGGGAAATTTAAACCCCCTGACTTGTTACTTGAAATGATGCAACTTATTGTGAGCAACCTTTGGATTCACCTTGGGTATGGGTATCCATTCATCCAGTAGGGACATAAATCCAAGGTTCTGTGTCCAGGGCTTTGCCATCTGAACTTGTTAGATTATTTTTCTTCTGAAGTCTTTAACATAAAGCAAACAGGCCTGCTCTGTTTATTCATACCGCTGAACGTGATTGGAGGAAAGCTGCCCAGCTGCAACAGACTGCCTGTATGCATCTCTTCTGGTTTTGGGCTTTATTTGGTTTATTAAGAACTGGTCAAACTTGGCAGATCTGTTGACTAATACAACAATTCCAACTGAACTGAGTAAATAAGAAGAGCAAGATGTTAGAAAGCGCTTGCTAACCCTCCGGTACATCTTACTCTTACTAGAACGTAGCATCGAAACTGGAGTGGAAGTGAACAGCAGCATCTATAGCCATTAAAAGAGAGCCCAACAACAACCAGATTGGTATTTTTGAACTGATAGTTTCTGATGAGAAAAGAAATAATGTCAATTCCTTCATATGTTGTGCAATGTGCACCATTTCTTGAAAAACTCAAAAATGTGTGGATTGCAGAGGAATTTCTGAGGCATTGTGCAACTAAAGACTTTGCACGTCTCCCTCTCTCTGGTTCTCAGCAAACAATATACACCAGGCTGCTCAGCACCTGTAATCCGTTGACGACTCAATCAACATTTGTAAAGCTGGCCACACGAGGCTCGGATCCAAAACTGACTCAGCCGGCTATCTGTGAGCTCCAGCGTCATCATCTCCAACGCCCTAAGATTTGTGTCAATTCTCTGGTGCCGTGCCATTCCACCCATCAAAACAGGGCCATGCTTCCCCGCCTGTCAGGAGAATCAGATCCAGTAATCTGCTCCACCCGTCCCACTCTAAAACATACATGCAGCATCACGACGCAGCAACAACACATCCACCCTCCCTCCCTCGTAGGCCTCGTTGCTTATTCACTCACAGCTACATCTGTCTGCAAAGCTGACTCCTTCATCTACCGTCAGCGAAGCTCCCTCAGGATTTACCGCCTGGGTCTTTGCCTGTCTGTCTCTTATTCTGTCTGCCACACCTTAACCCCCTTTGTTTGTTCTCTCTGTCATCATCTCTCAGCTTCTCTCTTCAGATCCCCTACAAACACAGCTCACCTGCAGCCATTTCCTGCATGCTGTGCCAGCTGACACCCAACTACCGCAACAGGGAAATTTAAGTTTAGAGTGCAGCGTCTTTAATCCATACGTTTGTTTTGTTTTTTACAAGTACAGCAACCAGCTCGCTGCCGCTTCAGCAAAGACGTACGTAACAATTACGTGGTCGACGTGTGTGGAAAAGCTCGATTTGCAATTTTAGTCTTTACGCGGAGGCTAAAAACAGTTCAGCCAACAATCTAATCCGCGATGCCAGCAAGAGACAAAATCCTGGAGCTGCTCCATTGGCAGAAAAACTGTGAGGATGAAGGCTTTTGTTCATTTTCTATTTCGAAACTGTTTTGCCCACAAGAGAAATGAAAACAAATTTCATTGAGATCTCCTCTCTAAAGTCTTTAGCACAGTAAACAAATGCTTTGATTTTTTTCTCTAATTTATTAGTCAAACTCTTAACCAGCTGCTAAAAAAGCAGAAACTCAGCACTAAAAAGAGGCTGCAGCTTTCACACTGCTGCTGTGCACGGTTAATATTGTCTAGACCTGTTTTACCCTGTGGAGCAGTGCAGCTCTTCCTTTTGATGGGCTTATTTAAGCCACTGCCTTGTTATCCCTTATCTCAACACCAGGCTGCCTCACAAAGCGCCAGGTGAGAAAACACCAGCTTTTCCTTTACTCTTTTGCAATCTGGAGGCTTTTCTTGCATTCTCTCATCCATCTTTTCCCTCTCATTCGCTCCAGCTTTGATAAAGAATATACCTCGTCCTCTCAAACAGGTGTTTATGTGAAATGACGGGGCTTTTTTTTCACACATGACAATAGTATAAACAGGAAATTTACTTTCAGTTAAATAATCCGGCCTGCATCGAGTTTGGCTTGATATGATCTCATGAAGTGATTTCTGTACCAAAACAGCATATAGAATTATTGAAAAATAGAAAAAAACAAATGGCTCAATCAAAGGTCGTTGAGGCTGTTGTTTCTAGACAAACTACATGTTGGGACAAACTAAAGAAATTTGTGATTATTTCCACCTCTGCAGATAGTTTACATGACCTCAAATTGTCATGAGTGAGGACAATCTATGCATTTTTGAAGCAGATCTCTGGAACTCTGGGTTTGTTTACCGTGCAGTGCACACCCCAAAGCTGTAGGGGGAGCTCCATGGCAAAAATAGGCGACAGACGAAGAAAAAGTTATAAAGCAGAGGCAACTTACGACTTGTTTTGAACAGGCAATGGTGAGTCACTATGGCTTCAAAGGAATGTAGTAAAAGTTATTATCAGAGTAGTGTACAAGCAGAAGACTAATCGCAGATTAAATATGCATGCGTGTCCAAACGGATTCACGGCCTGCCGCTTAGCGGTAGTCTCGTGTATCACAAGACTTCCAGACCAAAACAAAGGTGAGCGTCACTGCAAGTGTGGTTTTGGGTATAGGGAGACCCGATAGAGGAGGAAATGTCCGCTTTTTCATGAGAACGGGTCAGTCAAGCAAAATAATGACTTCCAAGCAGCTTTATGACTATAAAAAAGTTGCATAGAGCCTCTTTAACTAATGAGCAACGCAGCACCAAGCGACCGTTCTGGTGATGTCTCAACACGTCACATTTTCAGATGTAGGACTCTAGAGCTTGATTCAGTTTTACATTATAAGAATTACTAAATTCTGACCATTTTTCCAACAAATGATCAAACTAAAGGGTTTATAATTCTGGTTTTCAGACAACATGTTTGACGCACAGATGTATCTGAAATACTTCCAGTCAAGCAGATTTTCGGGGCGAAGCTTGAGGAAACCTTCATGAAAGCATGCACACAGCCCAGTCACAGAAATCCATGGGCCTACCTTGAACATTGCCAGCCCGGATCTCCTCTCTGCTCTTCAGAACTGGCATGATGGAGCGGTCTGGGATTCGACTCCTCCTTTCATAGCCTCGGGTAAAGGGATGTGGACAGATGAAGGCGCACAGAGGAGACTAAGGTGGCTGTAGAGGGGTGACGGAGGAGCAGCCTTGGGTTGAATCAAAGCAGAGTGGGAGTGGAGATGGGGGATGTACTTGACCGCTATGAGCGAGGGGAAAAGGAAGAGCCAAAAAATAAAACCTGGTTCGCAAACAAGACTGGTTCAAATGTGCTTTTGACTCAGATTTTAGGAGTATCAAGAGGCGATTATTAACTCAAAATCTCAACACTGAGTGGAAAGAAACTGAAAGATGACAAGTGGAGGGGGAGGGGGGCAGGAGGGGGGCATTGAAGTCCTTGCATTCGTCTCTTTCCATCCAACTGCCTTATCCCCTCCCTCCAAAGCTGGTGAAACAGCTCGCCAAGGTCTCCCTCCAGAAGTCTGCAAGCGTGTGAGCGCTGTTGCCGTGGAGATGAGGGAGATGAGCTTCAGTGAGTGTATACGTTCTCCTCTTCTTTTTCAGCTTTCTGTCACTCTGTGCCTTTTTTTGCTTAATTTAGCCCCGTCATGATCGTCAGCTTGTCGGCCCGCTCGTCTCAGTCTGAAACATAGAAAATAAACATTTCTTTAAAAAAAAAAAAAAAAAAAGCAGGACAGTCTGTCTGCAGAGTATGTGGCTGTGGATGAAAGCGCTGATTGCCACAGTGTACACAAGTCAATTGCCTCTGAGGTCAAGGCTTCGTTCACTCAAGCTTTGTTTCCCTTTCACTGCAGCATGAACGTCCTGAATTTTCTTTCTTTCCAGATTAGATGCTCTTCTTTTCTTGTTTTCTGCTTGTTTTGATCTAATGTTTCTTAAAGTCTAAAGCCAAAAAGATATGTAAATTTATGAGATACGAGTCATGAGAGATTTTGCAGAGGCATCAAGGCATTTATTATTTATCATGTCTGGTAGTAAAACCATTCAAGCACTTGTTGCAGTTTAACCAGCAGTGCTGCATTATGATTTATTCACTTAAATGTATTTCTAAAGGATTTTTTTAATCTGTAATGTTATATTTGTGAAGCTCATGTCTAGTAAGTTTAACCTTTTGATATTACCAAAGAAAATATCTAAAATATGAATCTAAAAGTCAACTCTGTGTGGCCCTCTTTTAGCACTCAAATATAACCACAGGGGGTCATAAAATTACCTATAATTACCATGGATGCTATATACAACCTGTAATTGTTGTGAAAGCTGCAGCTTCGTGTGAAATGTAAAAACATCCAAGAAGGAAACAGTCATGTTGTAAAAATAATGTATTTCAGTCTTAATCATTATGGTTTTTAAATCCAAAGTGATGTTATTGCCTAATCCCAACCTGTATTTTAACTCATCTTTACTCCAAAGGAAAGATCCCTGATCGTGTTTAATGAAGTTGGTTCAGTTTTGTATTTGAAGCTTGTGCTCCGATGTGGTTGGATTTCCTTGTTCTGCTTGGCAGTGGTTTCCAGGAGGTTGATATGTATCAAATAACTCCAGTTTTTAAGGGTAAAAACGAACAACACAGTTGTTTTGATTGAAGGATCAGTATTCTGCGTCTGAGATGTAGGTAACAGAAATTCTAGGATTTCATTTTAACCAAAATAATTGAGTTTCATGGTGATGTCCCTAAGCTGTTTTTGACTTCTAGTAGCTCTGGGTGTGTAGGATACCTTCTGTAACCATCTCATTCCTTATGTGTCATCTCTTCAAGGGGGCACAACGAAGACTGAAAGCTGGATTTAAAACAGCACCAGGTATTTCATTTTTTTAAGAATATATCTATATCCTGCAAAATATCAATCATTTAACATTATCAGGATCATGCTATGTTTCCAGTTTGTGCTTTGCCTCCTATCATTGGATGCAGTCATGCAGATGCATTATTTAGCTGTTCATGCTTATACCTAAAAAAGAAACATTTTCTGAAAAATATATAAAAAATATCAGAGCGCCTTGCACCAGCTGCTAGTTGGCAAACTGAGCAACCAGCATTTGAAAAATGTTAATTGAAAGGAAAGATAATAGTATGATTTTAGTAGTATGAACTTATTTTCAAACTCCTTAAGATCTTGATATACAAATAAAATGGTACAAAGATCATGACATACTCCTGTCAAGTACTTAATCAAATAAGGTTATGTATTATTTGAATATGTTTGACAACCTGGATTAAATGGCTCTGAGACCATAGATGGCAGAGTTTATATTTGCACTAGACTAAAAATTAACTGCAGAAATCATAAAAAATGTTGGCTCAGTTTTATTAAAAGGTTCATTTTAGATTTGATTTAGTTGAAATATCATGATAATAAAATTAGAAAGAGGTAGTTCGTAAAAAGCAGCAACTATTGATTTATGATGACCCCTACATTTCATACTTCACAGTATGAAACATACAAATGTTTTAAGCTTAATGTGTTTTTAGCTTAATATCTGTGGATTGTGAACTGGTGTTTGGAAGAAACAAAACGTTTTTTTTTTACTTTAGACTTTTGTTTTGATTTTTTCATAAAATGTTCGCAGTAAGCAATTATTCACTTTATTAAATCAAGCTAATAAATATCTGTGTGTTCATGCAGTTTATCTGTGTTTTGAGTTGGCGGCATAGCAGGTAGTTCAGTCTTGAAAAAACTGTCATTGGAAATCTGCATTCTTAGAATTTGAATCTATGTGGCACTGAAGCCAATTTAATCTCTAAGGGCAGTGAACAGTCAAAAGTTTGTCTGATATTCTTTTTAACCTCTTAATACTGACCCACAAATCAATCAGACACCTTAAGTGATGTATTTATCTGGTGTTGCTCTGACTCCAAAAGTCATTTTGCTCAAATAAAAATGTTTAAGTTGATATAATACAGGAATCGCGTTGTCTCCATGGCAGTTGTCATCTCTGATATAAAGTGCATAATTTTCCATTGTTTTATTCAAGTGTTAAATGATTCCTCTTTTGAGCATTAATCCTTCATTAGATCCAAACTCTGGAGATCTCTTGCCCTTTAAAAATGACTCTTTGCCCACAGCACAGAGACTTCTCATCAGTTTTTTGAAAGATGTCTTTAATCATTTAGACTCTTTGAGCTTTGAGATGTTCAGAGAAAATCAACTTGAAACTTTTAAGAAAGGACCAAAGTCTCCCACTCTGTTAACATTTTTATAAAGAATCCTCAGGAGAACTCTTGTTATGTCTTACATTTCAAGCTAATGGAAAAAAGGCTGTTTTCAAAAAGGGTAAACTATAGAAAGGACTTGTGCACATGGGGATATGAGTAACTTGCTACTATCATTCATTTTATGAGCTTTATTTAAAATAATACTTTTAAGTCTCACCCTTGTCTATGAGCAGCTGAATGCAGCATCGGATCACTTAAAGGAGAAGTCCACTTTTTTGCAAGTGGGGCCTTAATTGGGATGTAAACTGAAGTGTACTGGACACCTACGGTAGTTTTTGGAGATTTGGATCCTTCCCTGAGATATTTGTTTCAAACGCCAAACACGCAAACGCCATACATGGAACTGTATTGGGCGTGCGTTTGCGATACTAAATGAGTTAAAAATCAGCTATTTGTTAAAATGTCTGTGTAAATACCGTAGTATTCATTCCGTCCCAGTGCCTTTTTGAATTTTTACGCTCCTGGGCTGAGATTAAAATGCTATATTTTACAGCGTCGGGGGCGTGACGTCACCTCCGCACGCAGCCAGTCATTAGCGACCTCACTTTGTTTACTACAGCGGGCGTTCAGAAGAAAGCACTGGGAAGCTAACGGAGGCTAACTTTT
>JAVQJG010137197.1:0-13976 GCA_036024015.1 Craterocephalus amniculus | reverse complement strand
GCACGCAGATAAACCTGTGAGGATGTGCAGGAGGACTCGGCTACACGACGCCGCAGAGACTATGTCACCATGCTGAATATACGGAGTGGAGACGTTCAGGAAGGAGTGACCATGCAGAGCTATCATGCAGATGCACCTCACTAGAACTCTATTCTATTTCATTCTTGACATTTTAACTTTATTCACATCATGCTATTCTCAACATTTTGACTGTATTCCCTTTTCGACTTTATTCTCAACATTGACTTTATTCAAAATATCTTGATTTTATTTTCAACATCTATTTAATTCTGAACATTTCCATTTTTTTAAAATCTCATTTCGACTTAATCAAAATATTTTGACTTTATTTTCAACATTTTCTGAACATTTCCATTTTTTAAAAATTCCATGTAGTCTTTATTCTAAACATTTTCACTCCAATCTTGACATTTTGAGTTTATTCTCTGGTGAGAAAGGAAAAATATCCTCTATTGTTTGTCTATTTTATTTTCTCTGGGTGGCCCTGGTACTCTGCCGCAGCTCCTTACATGTCTTATCCAATAACAATTTTAGGGGGGACCCTTAATCTTTAGGGCTGGGATAATCTGAGAAAGGATCATGTGCACGGACATGACAGCATCTTGAGATCAGACTTAATCTGCTTATTCAAGAAACTGCAGCAACAGCGATAATCTCTGCAGCCCTGCAACCTGCTTTGAAGCATTTTAACACCATACAGGCACAAAAAGAGCCACTCTTAAAGAGATTTAGCTCCCCTTGCAGCTTCACCGCGCACTGTGACAACATGGAAGTCTGATTTCAAAGAGAAAAGTAAGAAACTGAAACCAGCGGCTCACAGAAAGCAAAGCCTTCAATCCCAAACTTCGTTTTACACTTCACAAGTGCTCAGAAGATTTCACGTTTAAATCCTCCTCTTTCTTTAGTGGGATGTCTGCTTCAAAGAGGCTGAATGTCAGAAACTCACAGCAGAGGGTCCAAGCTGGAAGCCCTGCACGGTGATCCGCACCGTGTCCCCCACCTTAGCCCTGCTGGGCGTCATGGTTAGCTTGGGTCCTCTGGGAGCAGCTAGAGGAAAGTGACAAAGCATGTTAGATTAACTTGTATGAGTCCAATGATGTATAATGTGTCCCGTCTGAGTGTCTGCTGTCAGCAGCTGTGTCAGAAATAGCTTTGGTGTCTGCAGCGTTTACGGATAAAACAGACATTTTTACTACCTGCCCCATCAAATAAAGATAGATTAGATCCACAAAAACCTATTTGACACTATAAAATAACCTACAATAAACAAAACTGTTCACAATTTAATGCTTTTTATGTGTTTCGGCAACAGAAAATGCCAAACTTCTGCACCATCAGAGTTCACACAGCTAGACAACAGTTTCTATCGTCAACATTGATGAACTCATCATAAATTACTGAGTCTGCTGGAACTGAATCACTTGGCTGAATCTACATGTTTGTGGTCACTTTAATGGTCCTGTCCTTAATGATATTGAGAGAACTTAGAGAAATGAAAGATGCTTTAATATTATAATGAATGATTCTTTAGTGTATTCTCCATTTTTTTCAACTTATGTCCTGAGTTGCAATAAAACCTGGACGCGGGCTGTGTTTGCATTACTCAGCGTCCCACTGAAGTCCAACTGTTTTTTCTCTTTTATTCATCTTCAGCTCCTGGTACTTTTCAGCAAATGTTTTTCTTTCAAACATCCTTTAATTTAACTTTTTCTTTGTTCTTTGTTAGTTTCTCGACACAAAAGAAAACCTGTGGTGAAGCCAGCATTGGCGGGAATGAATGCAAATGAATCTGTCCACACAGAATTACACTATTTTCTGGAGCCAGTGAGGAATGTCTGAGGAGTGACAGGTTCCCTGCATAAGCTGCAGCCCTTTCTGCCATCAGCCATATGTTTGACTAGTGGTGCGTTCGATTTGTCCTCGGAAGTCGGATTTTCCGAGTTCCCAGTTGGAAATACAACGTGAACGCCCCCTGAAGTCTGACTCGTAAAGTGTGGGTTGGTGGGACGACCCCGACTTCACCAAGCAAAGATGGCCGCCCAACAAATCAATAGTGACTGAAACCAGAGGAAACAGATTTATATTTAAATGCTCTTGTTTACCTGAACATGAATTAGAGTTAAAGGCAAAACTTTGTTACTTGTAAGAGACTAAGTTTACAAAACGCATGTCTGGAACGCTGAATAAAAAGCGTTGGATCTGATCTCTCTGCTTACACTAGAAGCGGTTTGTTAACATGTTTAGCCTCTGAAATTATGACCAACCGAGGGGAAACATGGAAACCTCTAAACCTGGATGTGAAGTCGTTCCCGGTTCCGACCTCCGAGTTAAATCAAACGCAGCATAGCCCTTGGTTGTCTTTGTGGTTTGTTTGCTACGCTGTGGTTGCGTTAACAGCTGGCCTTCAGCAGCATCAGCACTTAAAGTGTCAACCTGACCCAGCACTAACTGCTTCATGCACTCACCATAACTTGGTTCTACGAATTTTGCGTTTTTATGTGATTTTTTACATAGGACTTGTTGGACACTTGTTCTCACACACGCGACCATACGGCACTTACACAAACACACAAAAAAAAATGAAATGAAAAAATAAAGAAAATGGCACTTAGCACGATCTTAGCACTAGACATAACTACATGGATGACCAGCAGTCCACCTGTTCATGCTGTATCCTACTTGAATTTATGCTTGTGTTGTTCTGTCAAACGTACGTTGCTTTGGATAAAAGCATCTGCTAAATGACGGTAGTAGTAGTAGTAGTAGTAGAGTTAGACCAAAGGGTTCAAAAATCCTAAGTGTCGGCCACTCAGAGCAGATGTGCGCTAGTTAGCATGCTTACTTCCAGCTGTGGCGCACAAATCCAGCCACTCACTCCGTCAGGAATGACTCAGCAGAAAGCGGAGCTGCTGGTCTACGTATGCAGAGAGAAGAAAAAGAAGTGGAGGACTCACTGAGTGTGACCTCGGCCTGCATGGGCATGGACAGCGCCGGGTGCTTGACCTCGCAGCTGAACAGGGCCTCGTTGTCCAGCTGAGGGTTGAGGCTCCAGGTGAGCATGGCCCTCACCTCCATGGTGCCATCACCTGAGGCGTGCTGCCCGTGCTGGAAGTAGTAGAGCGGGTCGCTGCTCTGGACCCAGCGGGGAAACTCCCGGCTCACCACCGTCTCGGGGATCACCTCTGTGGAGGGTTCGGCCTTCAGCTCGGACTCGTCCTCTCCGCCCTGTTGGAGGACGTCTGGGCCGCTTTGGCCGAGCTGGTTCGACTTCTCCTCTTGGTCCAGGAGGGACTGGGACCTCTGGAGTTTAGTGTCATCGAGATCTGGCTTGAGGAGAGTTTGGGAACTCCACAGTCCTGCCTGACCCCATCCTACATTTTTTTCTGGACCGGGGCTCTTGGTTTGATATTCCACTGAAGAGGAAGGCTGGAGCGACGGAAACACATCGATGAGCTCGCCGTCCCGTTTGAAGTACACCTGAGAAACAGGGAAAAAAGCAGATGGGATCAGGACCCTTACTGGTGTAACAGGACTGTTTTTGTTTAAGTATCATCTGCTGCTGGAGTCCAGCATGGCTTCAGAGATAAATTCCATGGGGAACTGGTTAGAAATAAGTGATGTGAAACAGCTGGATGTGAACCAGCAACCCAAACCCATTCAAACTAGTCTGTCAATTTGTCAGTGTTTCGCTTGAAATGTTCAAGTGTTTTGGTGGGTATAAATTTGTTTTGCACTTTCCAGGCCACCGTAGTTGAAAAATGAGATTACAGATCTTGGAATTAAACTGGTTTTATTCATCATCCTATCATATTGGTATTGGCTTTAGTATCGGAACACTTTCCTAAAAAGGTGTCGTGCTGGTGCATCTCTAAATTTATTGCATGAAAAGTGCTGTATAAATAAGTTTGATTAAATTTGGAAAGCAGGAAGTCTGCAGCAGTGCAGCAGCTGTTTGGCTTCCTGTCTGCGACCAGGACCTGCATCGTGAAACCTTTCCCATCACTCCAACCTCTGTGTGAGCAGCCGATGCAGGCCAGAGGGCAGCGAGCCAAGGGCAGCCACTCCTACAGACACCCAAACGCACCACACCTCATCTATTTTGTATAAATTTTTCCTCAGTAATGTTTAAAACAGTCTCTCTCTCCTGGAGTGCAGCGATGCCTGAAGCTTGCAGCCAAATCATCCTCCTGCCCTGGGCAGCATCCAGGAACCAGAGGTGTGGGAGGAGCACAGGGATGGTTTGTACATATGACCCAATGTGCTGCTAGGTCCTTGCATGCATGCAGGGGTCCCTGAGGACCCTGAGGATGGAGATACATTGTGTGACAGTAAACTGATTTATACGAGGGCTCACGGCTTTGTTATGCATGTTTAAGGTAAACTGGTTACACCTGGTAAGTTGACAGTCTGTAATAACGTCTCTCCGGGATAATTTGATGAATTTAATGTTTTGTGATCTCTGTTTTAAAATATATCCCTGGGGAAAATGTGTATTGTGTGTAGGTCTGTGTGTGTTAATGTGTGTCTTTTTTATTATTGTTTGACAACGCACAGCTAATAAAACACCGGGAAGCACTTAGAGGCGGGGCCACGACTTAATGGAGGGGAGTCATCCTCAGAGGGATCCGTATCAGGGTGAGGGGGAAGGAGGCTGGAGCTTCTGGGAGTTGAGAAAGCTGTGTGATTAAATAACCTGTAAATGGAGTTGTGTATAGCCCACTGGAGTTTGGGGAGGTAAAAAGCACAACAAAGCTCCCAAAGAAAAGATGAGGTTTGGTCATCCTGATTATTTCAGACGGAGGAATCCCGGTCTGGTAGGGGCCTTGAACCCAGTCCCATCAAACATTGGTCTAATTAACTCTACTGCAGTGAGGTTTCTCCCCTAATAGCTTCATTTATGCTCCATTGAAACATATTTTTCAAACTTTGTATTTTTCAGATCAGAAATAATTTTGAAAAAAACAAAAAGAACAGCGCCATGTGTATTCACTTCCCAAATGCCGGTGTTTTGCTGAGTTTGTGACAGTTACAGGTCTCTGGAGGTGCCTCTATAACTTTGGTGACATCTACTGCAAATGATTAATCATTCATACCAGACAAATCACTTTTCTCTGCATTTCACTCTGTCACCATATGCAGCTGTTCTCTAATCCTCTGATGATAATTCCACATACTTTCTCCACAGAGGTCATCGGGGTACAGACCAAAGCTGGAAATAGCTTTTTCATTTCAAACTTTCAAGCTGCTTCGGGATATTTGTGTGTGTGTATGTGTGTGTGTGAGCATTAACATTTCAAATCCAGCAGTGTTCCCATTTTTATTCTGCACTGAATGTACCGACACTTTCCATGTTATCAGACATCCTGGTATGTTTTAGTGTTCTCTGATCAAAAAAGAGTCAGAAGATGAGTCATGACGGGTATTTTCTTAGCAAATAGAGCCGAGTAAAGCAGCTTCATCTCACCACAGGAGCTGGCTTCGCTCCTTTAACGATGCACACCAGGGTGAAGTTCTGGGCTTCGTAGCGGCTGAATGGAGCTGGGCTGTTGGCCGCCTCCACCGAGATAGACTTGGGAGGTACTGCAGAGAAAATGCAGAGAATTCTTAGAAATACTTTGACTACAGGTAAGCACGATTCTCTCCACATCAAGCACCCGATATGGCCTTTAAAAGCACAATAAACATGAGTACAAACCAATGACGGTGAGCGTGATGCTGCTGGATTCCAGGATCACTTTGTCTCTGGAGCTTCTGTCGTAGATGCCCACATGGCACTCATACAGGCCGTCATCGTCCATCTGGACCTCAGGAAGTCTGTTCAGATGCACAGGAACCGAATTTAACAGGATACTTTCTTTTGAAGTGGCTCTGCTGATATCATTTCCAGTCATTCATTCTTAATTATGGGTAGCTCCAGACTTTCAGTATTTCAAATACGTTGTAACTATTTAAGAATGATGGACAACCGTGTTTTGTTTTCTCCATCTCCTGATGCTTTTATGAAGTTTTATGAAGTCTGTTGTTTGGTAAAGAAACTAACTTTCTGTTATGCAACAATACAGATTATTTTGTCTTTCAGTTCTTCATATATAAAAGCTTTCTGCATGCTCCTGTCTATAGGTGCAGCTGTAGGATGTGTGGTGACAAGCTGAGGCAGCAAACTTTTGCTGCAAAGACCCCAGAAATTATGCTTACGTTGTTACTTGATAAATGAAATAGTCTCAGAAAAAATGCTCAGTGAGAAGAAACATCAGCCTATATAACCTTGATCTAAAGATTCTTTATTATACTGTGCCTACATTTCAATTTTGCATACTGTAAAACCATGATTTATCTTCCATATGCTGCTCTTGCAGAGTGTATCCCTCTTTAAACAACGTCAGTAAGACTTTAGGCTGAATATGAGACTGTAAGACTTGGGTGAGCCGTTTTTTGCAGAGTGCTGAGCATGAGGGAAGAAGGACGGAGGCTATGTACATCATGCTGTTAGTGGTCTGGTTTCTTGGCCGTGTTCAGGTGGATGGCGGCTAACTGCTAGCTGCTGCTTTTTCAGCCAGAAAATCCGACCCCAGCCACTGATGTCCCCCATCTGGCCTCTCATCTCATTCTTTCTTCTCAGCAAACACTAATGCAGTCCTTTTATTTGCTTTGGTTTGAAAAATGTGCAAAAGCTGACAGCGTTTCTTTCAGAGCAAACCATCAGATATAAACAAATCCAGTCTAACCTGACTGTTGACTGGTACACCAGGTCCTCTCGCCTCTGCCCGTCTTCCATGTGGGTGTAGCTGGTGTTGTACATGGCATCGTAGGTGAAGATTTTTTGCTTGCCATTGCCTCCTTCCATTACCTGCAACACAATAAGAGCTGTGAATTTGACAAGTTTTAATCAGCAGGTGAAATATCTGGAGGTAAGTTAGATAGCTTATCTGTGGTGTTTCATACATCCCTCTGACCAATATAAAGATTTATAATTAGTCCAATCTATTGTCATAATTAAAACATCATTTAAAGTTCCAGAAACAATGACTTTGTGAGAGCTTCGTCTTAACAATATGAAAATGATTTATTAAATTATCTTTTCTTACCTGGATCTGGACTAAATCTAATCCAAAGCAATTAATCAATTTAAGCTTCCATATAGAAAAAGTGGTACACCAAAGCACATGTAAGACTAATAATGTGTGTTATCAAAGGAAACCTGATGCAGCACAGTTTTAACATGTTTCTGTTGCTTTCATCAAATTTTAAATCATCAAATACAGTAATCAGCCATAACTTAATGGTCATTAATATTAAATGCTTAAATGTGAAATTAGTTGTCCTCATCCCAACCCAAACAGCTTTGACAAGTCACCGTGTGGAGCAGTATTCACTCATTCATGAACATAATTCTTTTACAAAGTTCCAACCAAAGCAGTATTTCCTTCATTTTTATATCTCCTGGAGACTTTCTGGAATCTTTAGATTTTCATAATTAAATCTTATAGTGGGTGAAGATGTCGATATGACTTTCTAAACCTCATTGTGTCGCTGTTGATGTTGATATTCATGTTAAAACACTGGTGGGCTCACCTGAAACCATACAATCTCCCGGAGGTTTCCATCTGTTTGGAAGTTGCACTTAAGCGTGACTGTGTCTCCAATGACGATGGGAGGAAGAGGCTCAATGGAGACGGTTAAATAACCTGCAACCACACCAACACAAGGTAATTTTCATTTAAACACAGGGCAAACAGGTAGTTTAGCATGTTCAGTTCCACCTGGTAGATGGAAAATGCAGTCATTTGCTTCCCGTTGGTGTCCACAACACAAGTCAGACACAATTAGTGATGCTTAAAAGAAATTCAAACATCCATGTTTATGTTTTCAACTTGCCTCCAAATTTTTGCTGGTGTTTGGACATGTTAAGCAGAGTCTTTGGTTGTAAGATCCCACCTAATTCCTGCAAATGTTCCTTTTTTAGGGTTTGCAGAAGGTTACTGTATTAGCTGAGCTGCAGTTACCCCATCATCAGTAGTACTAGTAGCCGAGGTCATACCATCCAGAGTCACTAAATATAACTTCTCTGTTGTGTTATTCAAATGTATAAAACCAGAAACCAGTGATCCAGGCCTTCAAGCTTTTAAGATGTCTTGTACACTGACCCAATGAGCAGTTTAGTCAGGTTTTATGGGCAAGTATAGCCAAGAATCATCTCCATAATGGAAATGGATGCTCTGCTGTAATAAAATATAAGCAAATAATTGCTTTTTTTTCACTCTGGTACCATTCAGACAAACTGCTTTCAGAACGGCTGTGCTGCTGGTAAAATTCAGAAAAGTGTGGAATAATCTACCTTCTCCTGTAAGAAAATGTTCCACCAATTCCATCTTTAACTCTTTAAAATCCAGATCAAGGGAAAAATGGGCAGAAAAGTCTAAATGTGTAGTCTTTATTTGGCCTTTTAACAAAACTTGAAAAAATAAAAATAAATGTAGTATTTTTATAATTTATTACCGTGTGATATGTCAAAATTGTTATTGTGACGTCTTGTGCCCCCTGGAATCAGGTTGTGTACAACAGAGTTTTACCATAAAGTGACGCAAAAGGTCTTAGAAACTACGTATAAAATATGCTACGGCTCATCACCAAAAATGGTTAAAGAGACATCAATCCTGGTATCATTTTTAATGTTTATTTGTATTTGATTGTTTTATCTTTTCCAGTGTGGTGTTTTTATTCCATCATCTTACTTGCCTGCATATAGAAATTAATATTCTTTGCCATAATCCAGCATGTTTACATCACAGGTCTTTGTACAAATATGTTAAATATGTAATGTATATTTTATTTGGTTATGTGGCGAACCAGCCCTCCATCCTAAAGTCTGGAACCGGAGCTGCCCTTCAGCATGTGGATGTGCAGCAAAGGCACCTTGCAGAGCAGAGGAGGGCATTGCCTGAAGGCCGTCTGTCATCCCGATCAGCCTCACCTCCACATCGCTGGCTCGTAGTACATGACGTCACCCTGCCTACAGATTATTTTTCTCCCATGTTTTCCTCTTAATCCTCCCTGCGGCTTTGCATTCAGCCATTTGCCCAGCTCAGGCCTTTCCAGACTTACAAACAATGTAGAAAAGAGATTAACACATATCTGAATAAAGCTTAATCACTTTAAAAAAATAAAAAAATCACCGATTCATAATGGCCTCAGCAAACAACAGCAAGCAATCATTAAACTGAAGAAAGCATATTTTGAAATGAGATTAAGGTTGGTGAAAATAGATATTGGAAAGTGATATCAGTGACCCCGCTGGCTTAGGACGGGCTGTGGATGATTACGGTATTTGCCCTACTTTAATGTGCCGAACACTGAAAGGAGAATTTTACAGTTTAAGAGGAGGAAATGTGAAGAACGTAATACTCAGGTCCTTCTGTGGTAGCAGGAGAAAATGGGGCTCCACATCTGCTCTGCTTTACATACATTTCTCCCAAACTGGGGCGTGAGTCTGTCAGATAAAAGAAGTCACACTTGAAAAGCAACAAGTTAAAAGACAAGAGAACCAGTCCCAGTGGCACGAAGAATAGCTCAGCTGAAGTGAAAACTGCTGGATCTTCTCTTCATGTTAGAGCCTGTGTGATCACAGAGCTGATGGGCAGCATGTGACACCAGAGCAGCAAAACCCAGAAATCAGACAGAAGGACTTTAATCTGAGAAGGAGACATGAAGTTTAAGGTCCAGATGAAGCTGCAGAAAGAGATTTTCTTTTAAATATTTGAGGTCTTTATTTGACCATTTAACAAAATGTGAAAAAAATTTGACATATGTTTCACTTTGGTAAATCATTTATCATTTATAACTGTGTAGCATCTCTAGTTTTATGCTTCCTGGCATCCATTAGGGGTCAGAACACTGCAAAACCTCCAAATCCTATACCAGGTCCATTTTCTCATAGTCAAAATATCTCATCATGCTTAATATATGATTCAATCACCTAAAAAGGAACATTTCAGTGAGATACAGGACCTTATTTAAAGACAATAGGGGGGAAACACGACTTTTGAGCACCACAAATTTATGAGACACAAAACTTCACAATACCTGTAAAATAGTACAGTTTTTCCAGCTTATTTCAACATCTTGTAAGGTTCGAAAATATTTTCTTATTCCAAGACAATTATTATCAAGACAATTTTCACTTGTTCCATTGGCAGCGTTTTTGCTTATTTTAAGAAAAAATACCTTGTTTAAATAGTTTTTTACTTATTTTTGGAGTGGCCTTATTTCATAATTATCATATTGTATACTTTAGGGATTCTTGTCTTCTGCCCGCCATGAAAGATGGATACCAGGAAGCAGCCTACAATAAGTAATCAGTGGACATACAAAAAAAGAAATATAAAGAGCTAAATAAAGACTTCAGATCTTTATAACTGGACTTTTCTCTGCAGTTTTTCTTGGGTTGAGCTTTTAAGGCTTAAATGCTATTAAAATATTTTTTTTTTGGACAAAGTGAAAGCCACTTTATTTCCAGTCTTTTGAAACCCTGCTGCGATGACTTGAACCTAAAAGCCAGCTTCCTCTGAATGTTTACCTTGTCCTTCAGAGGGACACGCTGTCTGCTGTAGACTCTGACGCTTTGTTACACAAAGTTCAGGTAGCTGGCCTCTGTGGCTGAGATACACAGCAGCTGATAAACAGCCTGTAAATCTAATCTCAGATGATGTGTGACTGAGTATTTAGACTCTAAGGACATTACATGATCAGATAAAACAGGGTTGTGTGTTACTTGTTCATATCTGACCTTATAAATGTTTGTGTTTTGGAGGCACAGGGACATTTATGATCCACATCCCTGGAGCTGCTGTTGCTCTTCAAGCCAGATGTTTTTTTTGTTTTTTTTAGATGTTCGGCTCCATGTGTTTACTTTGACATTTCAAGAGACAGAAACTCAAAGCCAGATTTTATGCTTGTGCAAAGACAGCTGTGTTTGTGCTATGTGGGTGTGTTTCCCATAATATGATCTGGTACGATCAGGTTTGTTTTAATTTTGATGTGTTATACTTATTATTTGGGTGCTTGGTCCTCCTTGTGGAGGGCTGCCTGGTTCTGGGACTACTGGTTGTCCGGTGCTTGGAGGCCTTTCTGTCTGTGTCTCATCCTCACAGAAGGTGTGGTTTTTATTTGCATGACCACTTAAAGATGCATTACGTAACTTTCCAACCTTAAAACTCTGCATGCCAGACGCGTCTGATGGCAGAGTGACATCTATTTTTCCATTTCTGGAGCCGCGGAGCAGCGTCCTGAGGCAGAGAAACTGCACCATTCAGAGGATAACTTTTTATTCTGAGACGCTGTGGGATGTTGCAGCTGACTGTCGGATGAAGGATGAAGATGGGAGCATACTAAATCTGTCAATAGAGGCACATCCCCGAGAAAATTACAAAAGCTCTACTGTGCATTTTAACACAACTAATCTGTTTCTCTTTCTTCTGTTTGTCATTTTCTATCTTCTGTATCTCCTCTCTCCACTTTTTGCGTTCCCTTTCTCTTCCGTTTACTCTCATTTCTTTTATCAACGCTGTTTTAAGTCCAGCATTAATGTGTAAATTCAGCTAAAACAACTTTCTGGAATAAAAAGTTATTTTGGCTGAGCTCACACTCTGCCCGCTGCACTTTATATCCATAAAGCTCCTCTTAGCGAAGCACATTTGTTCAGCACGACGCGGCAGCCAGACCATCACTCTGCTGTCGGGATGCAGGTCGGGACCAGAGCAGCATGGACTGATGAAGTGATTGATGCAACACCGGCACCGCTGTGCACAATGAAAACTAGCTGGCGGGTGTAGATGGAATTCAGCCGAGTCAAATATGAGGTAAAACTGGTTTTGGTTGTAGCAGAAGAAGTCTTTGTGTGTCCGGCAGCTGAAATCAACAGCTCACCAAGATGCAGGAGTGAGAGAAACTGCAGAGGGATTAAGTCCTAAATGAATTAATGGTAAACCAGTAAACATAATACTCGCTGAAGTAAACGGGGCAGTCATCCTTAAGTCTTTAAGCTCTTAAAAATGTGCTTTGCATAAATGTGATGCTTAGTTACATTAACATCGGATCCCAGC
The DNA here is from genome assembly GCA_036024015.1 of Craterocephalus amniculus. Lineage (NCBI taxonomy): Eukaryota > Metazoa > Chordata > Actinopteri > Atheriniformes > Atherinidae > Craterocephalus > Craterocephalus amniculus. Next base: position 1,857 of record JAVQJG010137197.1, on the reverse strand, counting down.
AGCTGCAGCTTCATGCAATTTAGCAGAATCATCATCATCGTACAGTCTTGACGCTGTAGCCAAGTTCTTCTGATGCCTGTCACACAGTCTGACTCATAGCATCCTGTAAAAGGTCAAAGGTGATCGCTATTATATATCAGGTCTTTTACAACAGAGTAATCAGAACAGCTGGGCTGGTTTTATCTGCAGGATGGCCTCCTTCATACTGGTACCGATGACATTATTAGTGTAGCTGAAGGACTCAGGGGTGTCTGTGCTGCGTGATCTCCAGAACTTAGAGGAGAGATTGGCTCTTAATCCAGATTCTAGACAGAAGCTTCCAAGATCATAGACGGAAAATCTGTAATTTCTACTTTGGGATTAACATCCTTGCACTTTGAGGTTGAACAGATTTAATCATTTTAGAGCACAGATTACCATAAGCAATATGGGTCAGAGTCAGACAATGCTTTTTTTTTATTCCCAAGGGAAAATGAACGGACAACATTAGATAACACGCTAGATGAGTTTCTCCTGCGATGAAGTCACACCGGCATAAACATTCTGCTTTTAATTTACAGCCCGACCACAGAAAGGTCGCCGCATGGATTCAGCTAAGCATCAGGTCGGAGCCTCCCATTGGACAATAACTATAAGCGATTATCTTTATCAAGTTATTTAACCCCAGCTGATGCAATGGATAGCTTTTTATTTCTTAAACAATGTGGCATTGAAAACTGAAAAAGTCCAGCAGGGAAGACATCTAAGGAGATGCAGAAACTAAACTGGTTTAAGGACTGTACCGTGCATTATTAAAAACTGGAAGGACAGCGGGGAACCATCGTCTTCTAGGAAGAAACATGGTCCAAAACATCCTGATTGGTTCTAATCAGCTCTTAATTGAACTTTGGTTAAATCAAATGGAAGAAAAACAACAGTGGAGCTCAGGGCTTGATAGGAAAAGTAAGAACATTTCCACATGAACCATGTGAAAGGAACTCAAGCAGCTGTGTAGCCAGAATAAAACATGCTTGAGAAAAAGGCTTCAGTTTGCTTTGGAGCGTAAAGATTGGACTCTGGAGCCATGGAAGAGGGTCATGTTGTCTAATGGGTCCAGACTGACCCTGTTCTAGGTTCAGGATTCATGGGGCTCAGATTGTGAAAGAATGGTTCAGGGAGCAGGAGGCATTATTTTCACCGTCTTTGCGATGTGCTGGAGAAGTCTTTGCACACTAGACGGACTCTCCCATCATCACTACAAGATATTGGATCTTAATACAAATAAATGTGACATGGCAGGATCTTCTAGAAACAATGCCACAGAAAATACGGTTTAAATCAAAGCTGAAGGTGGTCCAATAAAATGTGTCATCTTTTTATGTGCTGGTGACTTTCTTTTGTCCAAGCAGTGTATGTTTCCACAGTCCAGATAATAGAAACCAGTCTCAGAATGCTGCTTTCTGGCAGCCTGGTTTCTCCAGAAAAACATTAAAGGGATACAGTGTAACTTTTGGCCACTAGGGGGAGCTGAACCTGTAACTTACCACAGGGCACACGACACCATGGTAAATTAAATAGTTTCCATCCTGCTGTGGAATCGTGCTGCAGACACTCTGACCAGCTGATAGGGAATCATTTGGATTCATGAATTTTTCAAAGGATTTTCCATCATTGAAGGATCGGGTCCTACTAGTGGAGGGATGTGACTGATACTTCTAGTTATATATGATCCATTTATCTCCTGTTTGTTATGCAAACATCAGCATTAGCCTGTAGCTTATGGGACATTACAGCGTATGAAACCATCAAACTAAAGCTGCCAGTTACTAATCGTTCTGTTAATACTTTTATATTTACATGAATGATAGGAAATGATTT